>JAQFJA010000017.1:3732570-3742608 GCA_029874485.1 Naso brachycentron
TTAGATATTTTTTAGACAAGAGTGTTACCATGTAGATTCCAAATATGTAGTCAGTTTATCCAAATAATGCTTGTTTGAAATCTTGCGAGGAGTCACTGCGGGGATAAATGAACAGATGATCTGTGCTGAGATTAAACGGGCTGTAATGTTTCCGTAGCATCGTAAAACATGAAACAAAAGCCAATGGATGCTTTGCTGCCTTTTCACGTTGATTCTTTGCCGTACGTTTGGCGTCACTGGTAATAAAAAGATCATTTGCATCTTTTAAGGTGGATTTTTTCCCCATGTTGTTCGATGCTTGAGTTACACCATGAATTAATCAGTCCACCTTAAAAGCCGTTTGACGACTTAAAGATGATTTGTTTGTCAAACATAGATATCACACATGTACAGTAGTGAAATGTCTGAGCCATAATTCATTTGTTTTTGTCTTTCCTTCACGATGACATCGGCTTCAGTAATGACTGGATCTTCAAAAACTTCATAAAATGTGCTTGAATTTCTGCTGGTTTATGCAGGTGAAATATTTTTCACCTAGAGAAAAAAGAGGCATAGCACCATTACGGTGCACTCCTGCAGCACAACACGTATGCATCCAGCATAAACCCCGCCCACCAAGTCAGGGTATGGTCGGCAGTGGAAACACAAGGCAGATCTAAGGTACCGTTCCGATGAAGGCCGTTCCAAACCGAACTGTAGTGCTCAGTGGAAATGAGGCTTAATATTACAAAGACAGAGGAGAAGCAATATATTCCAAATTAAATACATACATGAGCCCTAAAACAAACAGCAACATGATCAGACAATAACCCAGTGGTAAGTTATTCATTTGAGCTGCTGTTGTTAAAAAGCATCACCACTGGTCACTAGTTTGAAATGAGTAGGTAGAGAGTTTCAGAGTTTTGTCCCCTTGGCAGTGAAAGCAGACTGACAGAAAGATCTCTGGTACACTGGGACAAGCCAGTCTCCCATGAGAGCTTCACTGCTAACATCATTTTGACAAACACTAACAAACGTACCTCATTCTTCTGAGACTCGTGTTGAGCCTTCATGTCCTGCACTTTGTGTTCCCACTTTTCAGCCTATAGGAGAAGATTCATATAATCAAAGTAACGTCAATCACTTCTAGGTTTTTAAAACAAATCTGTTTTCTTCACTGACCTGTTTCTTAATCTGCTGTTCCAGTTTTTGGATGGCTTGTATCTGCATCTCTTTGTAGTTGTCCACATCTCTCTCAGGCTGTGACTGAACAGGGCTGGCTGATTTTTCATGTTTGGGTGTCTGATTCTGATTCACTTCCTGTTAGTTAAAATATGTGATAAATAGTAAAAAGTAAGAAGTAAAAGAAATCCTGAAGTCCAAATGAATGGAATGAAAAGAATCACTTTTAAGAAACTTAGATTTTTTTCTTACATTGAGGGCCTGAATATTTCGTGTATAAAGAAATTCCATCTCTCTGCGGATGCTGTCCCTGCTGTCTTCGATCTTTCTGTCCATGCGCGCCATCTCCTCTGCCTTGAAACGCTCCATCTCTCTCTGAAGTTCTATGTGAATGAACTGCTGCTCTTTTTCCTGGAATCACAGCAGAAACGAAAAGAGCTAAGTTGCTACCAAAAATAAAAAGGAGATTATTCTGAATCAGTTTTCAAATACAATCAACCGTGTCAGATGAAGTACTAGTTTGTTAGCAGCTGGTCCGGTCCATGAAGCGCAGAGCTGAAGCTTGCAGCTACGGATCATATCGTAGTTTATGTAGATGTTAAAGTTCACGTGGACACTTAACGGTGTCTGTTTGACGTCTGTAGATCACCTGCTTCTGCCTTTAAAACATTGACTTTTCTTTTTCTTTGGACCTGTACTTGCAGTTAAACCTTCGTCACCTGGATGCTGTGCACTGATCTGCCATTATAACTCACAGGAAATGAAAAGTACCTTCACCAGTCAGACACAACTATGAGTGAGCCTGTGGCATTAGCTCCGCCCACCCTTTGGGCAGACCAACCCCTGCTGACTGACGTAAAAGGCGTCACTAACCGACTCAGTGAGGGAATGTCGCCACAGACGCACAGATCGTAGAACTCAATGCTGCAAATACAAGAGCTTTCATCAGTGGGTCACAGACTTTTTTTACCTCTGTGTGATGGATGACTTCACAGAAAATGGACAGTAAATAATGAAGAATGAATAAATTACCTCATATATATGATTAAAAAAAAGCATCACACACTCATATTCGAGCAGCTGGAAATAGCGAATCCTTTAAAAATAACTTGGAATAGTTCAGCCTAAATATGCGTCGGATCAACAACCGAGTGTCATTTCAGCTCTATGACGACGGCCTGGTAGTTTTCTGACCTGAGCTGCTTTGGCCTGCAGGTCCTGTTGCTGCTGAACAATCTGCTCCTTCAGACTGCTAATCTCCAGCTTGAGACTTTCAATCTGAGATTTTTTCTCATTGTCTGATCGCAGCTCTGGAAGGGAAGTAAAACAAGAAAACACAAGATATTATGTGTAACACAATGGGAAGGAATATTTCACACCAGCACATACATCTTTACACAACTCCATCCTTAAATTTTTTGATGCGTCTTCTTTGTAAATTATTTATCGCACTGCTGCAGTTGAAGTATTCTCATGAGATGCCCTTAACGACGGGTTGACTTACGCACGTCGTACTCGTCCGGGTGGCGGCGCTGCATGTGACTCTGGAGAAAGGAGGAATTGAGGAAAGATTTTTCACAGTGTTGACACTGAAAGAAAGAAAGAAAAGATCCGAGTTTATAATATATCACCTGGAGCATTTTTAACAAAGAAAGCAAAGTGATGAAAACGACGACTCATTCTTTGAGGAAACTGAAAAACTGAAATGAGAGTTTCGATTACCTCAGTAAGAAGTTGCTCTCACTGATGATAATTCATACTTAATTTTATGACAGATACATTCTCTACCTAATTGTTTTTATGGTTTACTCTCATTGTACTGGTTCACAAATCAAATCTCAGCAGTATTTCCTGGAAATGCAGAGAACAAAGCAAAGTAGAGTAACAGCTGAGTTATCTGCCTGTTGTTTCTGTGTTTACGGCCATGTGTTGTCAAATCACTCAACAGCTTCAGTTAATTTGTAGTTTGTCTATGTGCATGCTTTCCTTTAGTTGGAGCACTTTGGGCTTTCAGGGCCACTGTGCCATTTATTATATGTGAGGGCTCCACCAACAGTTTATGATCAGTTAATCTGCAGGTTTAATATCAATTACTCAAAAAACAGTTGGTCCATTTAAAAACAGAAGAGAGTAAAAAAAAACAAACACCACCAATGTTAGTTTAAAAGATGGTGAAATTTTTAAATCACTTTGTTAGTCTAACACTCCAAAAATCCCCCAAAGAAGGAAAAATCCTCACATCTAAATATTTTGCAGTATTTTTGGACAATCAGCTTAGTGCTGAGTTGCTGAAGCTTTACATCAGGCCTGATCAGTTCTATTTTAAAGCGAAACTCCCTCAGAACAGCAGAGAGCGCTCCTGTCACACAGAGCATCTTTGATCCCTGCAGCAGCCTCAGCTTGTGTCTGTTCACATACATACATTATAAGAAGAACAGCTGAGGGAAATGTCTGGCCCCCGGGCCCTTAGCTTTCTGAAAATGTGGCCCCCTAAACAACATAGTTGAAGAGCCCCGCTCTACATCATAGTGAAAAATATTGTTTTTGCTACTGTACTTTTTGTGTCTGACATTTCAACATGAAATGAATGCGTGCACTGTTTTGTGTCCTTGTGTTGTTGCAATAAAGTTTTGTCCACAAGAAGTCCAACACTTCCCACTAAGATCCCACAAAACAATGCTGCATCACATTTTACAGGTGTTAAATTTACAGGTAACAATTTGTGTCACCAGGCAGCAATGACAATAAATTATTTTAATTTGTAAAAGTACAATTATCTTGCAAACTACAGTGTGTCCGTTACACTCTGTGGTTAGAACGAGACCGCTGGCTCAGTGCAGGCATGTTTCCTAACAGACGGATGGCGAGAGTGATGCTGATCTGCTTCCTGCCGCGGCCAACACCAACCTCCAGCTCTACAACACTTCACAACTACACGAGATGCTGCCTCTGCTCCACACACACACACACACACACACACACACACACACACACACACACACACACACACACACACACACACACACACACACGTTACATTTAACTCTGCCACTGACTGTGTCTGCCACTTCGTTCAATGCTTAAGCTGCTGCTACTGATATCCTGTCGCACCATATGGTGGCCAAGATTCACAAGCAGCCACATGACACAAACAAGTGTGCGACTACAATGAGCAGGTCTGTGAGTGACACAACCTCATTAGGGTTTCGAATAACTGTGGAAAGGACGAGTGAAATTAAATTAGAGTTCAGATGGAGCCGTGCGTGTTTATTTGGTAGAGAAGTGAAAATGACCTCTGAATGACAACAAATGTCAAAGGACACACAGAACACACAGCGTCTCTATCAATTATTGAGCCACCTCTGTTAGCCGTACACATAGCAACCACATGCTGTCATGAGACACTATATCTGTTGCCTTGGCAACCGCTTGGCCAGGTCAGTGGTAGCCTTACACTTGAGGGACAGAGGGAGATTTCTGATTTGTGCTATAAATAACCTGATGTTAGGCCGACTGACACAGGTGGCTGGGTCCAACACAAGGCAGCAAAACACCGACAACCGCAGCACTGGAGACAAAACGCTCTTCAAGGACGTGTGTGTGCTGTGTGTGTGTGTGTGTGTGTGTGTGTGTGTGTGGAGTCATCTTGATTACTGCTCTTATCACCCTTCTGTAAGTGCTTTTAAAATAAAAAACAAAACTAATTGCCACCAAACGACCCCATCTGTGGTGCAGCTCTCAATCCTTTTCCTCCACCCTGACAACAAAGCTCATTATAAGCAGCAGCCACGGCACCGTTTACACAACACAACTGTTTCTAGATCCAACATTTTGTCGGCCTCTGGTAACAGCCTTCGAGTATTTCCCCTTTTCTCTCCATGTGAGGAGCACAAAGCAGAGCTGTGAATAGATCCTGGGAACAATGACAGAGTGGGGGCCCTGAGGAGGAGGAGCGGAGGGGGTGGGGTGAAGGAGCTAGCTGTCTGCTTGCCTCACATGTGGGAAATGCAAACGGTAACCGACGCCCCCCAGAGTGTGAGCGTTCAGCGTGTCAGCAGTACCTTCTGGCTGCTGATGATTCGTGGTGCCAGCAAAGACTGCTGGGTGCGAATGATCTTCTTTCTCTGCTTCAGCTCGGTGCTCAGCGCCGTCACCTTCTCCTCCTGCTTCTTCTGCTGATCCAGCAGCTGCTCTCGCTCCCTGCCGGCGGCCGCCAGCCTCTCCTCTGCCGCTCGCAGGTTGAGGGTGAGAAAATCCTGGCAGTGGAGGAGCCACTCCACCGTGAGCTGAGCCAGCTGCAGGAGTTTGACCAGAGCCGAGTCCACGGGGCTCTGGCACCGCTGACATCGCTCCCCGTCCAAGCTGCAGAAGGTCACTGTGCTGATGTGCTCCTGCAGTGCATCCACGTCCACCTGGCTCACCACCAGGTCTATGTCCACCGCACCGATCCGCCGCCAGTCCACACTCTCCCTACGCGGGCGGAACTTGAAAGGGAGGACAGCGGGTTGAGTCATCCCTGGTGCAGGCACGGAGAGGCTGTTTGCAGAATGCTGGCTGAGCGGGGAAGTCATCAGGGACGGGTTCCCAGCTGATGAGTGGGTCCCCTGGGTGTCCCTGGAGGAGGGGTAGTAGACTCTGCTGTGAAAGGGCTGAAACAAAGACAAACACAGAGGTTTTAAATCCACGTCAGCATCAGCGCAGGATTCACACGACGAGCAGCCAGCAGCATCTGCTGCAGCAGCTCAGATTCCTCCACAGCCCTCCTGACCATCTCCGACGGATCCTGCCTCTGCCGGGAGAAACAAACGGAAGAACCGTCGCTCCTCGGTGGGTCCGCCCCCTGTGCAGCAGCTCGAGCTAAACACGACAACGCCGAGGCTGAGCGTCCGCCACGTTACCATGGAGACAGAGACGCGCGTCCCTGCGGAGAGACATGTTGCCAAAACAGTGCGGGTTATCAGCAAATGTTTCCCTACAACGTGTGGCACAAGAGCTGTGTCCTCAGCGAAACACACACTCCATCTTACAGCTGCTGCGTCCACTGACGTCAGCACCGCCTTAAAACTCACAGGCGGCGACCTGAGCTAACGTTACCTGTGCGTGAGACGGCTAACAACGGTTTCCTTGCTAACAGCAAACACCGCCGACGTTAACGTTTATCTCTCGGCATCACGTTTCCGAAACAATCCGCTCGTGTCGGGGCAGGAGGCGAGCCCCGAGGCTGACCTCCACCTGAGGAACGGCTCACAGGTCTGAACCTGCCGGAGCTTCGCGTTCACACCAACTTCCAACAGTATCACACACACACACACACACACACACACACACAAAACCGTTACCTCACGTTAGCTTCGACTGGCTCGCGTATTTCAAAGCCCTGCGCGGCTAGCTAACGGACATACTTAAGTCAACGTAAGGCAAAATTGAAACAACGTAACGTTAAAGTTAAATACATCACGAACAAACGTGACTGTTAAAAGTGACGTCATGTTTCACAGAAGGCCATTAAAACAACTTACCTGAGGGTTTGCGTCACTTTTCCATCCGTCTGAAAATGTTTTTTAGCCGACGGTAACGTTACCCCGGGCGATTTGAGGGTGACGTAGCTGCTGGTCTCCACATTCCTAAATCCCTGCTCACGAAAAAGTCAACGGCAGTTACTACGGAACTTCCGGAAAAAGCCTTCAAAATAAAACGCTGATCAAAAATTTGAGCGTTAATTCAAGCTGTATTTTGATCGGTATTGTTATAATATCATCATAGTGAAGGTGGTTCAGTGTGGCACATTTACACACAGACGTAAATGTTCAGTAACAGCGGAAATAGCTACTTTCTGTGAGGGCAAATCTCTCCATTTCCGGTGACAGTGTGTCAAAATGACGCAGCTTGACGTGAGAAAAGAGGAGAAGGGGGGAAGGGAGAGAGGAGACAGATGCGTTTGAAATGGGGAGCCAGGAAACCGGGATGAGGGAGTCGGAGTTGTTGGCGGTTCAAGCTTCAGTTCACGGAAACCAAGAACGAATACGACAAAAACCTGCAAACAGGTCTACATACTAAGAACCCCAACCATCACAGCTCACAGGACGCGGCTGAAGTTTTTAAAAAGTTTGCGACTCGCCGCTGATACAGTCGGTGAGCTGCATTTGTGTAAGAGCTCCCCTCTGTGGTGGAAATTGGCATTGACTCATTTACGCCTCTTTTCACATGGCGCCCGTTTCTCAGCTGATGTGAATCGTCAATGATGGAGAAAAACCCGAACACCGTTCACAAATTATTCTGTTTCAAGTGGAACTCAAGTTCAGAGGTTCAGCAAAATGTAACGGAAATACACTGCTGGGTAACGAGCTGTGGTTAGTCAGTCACACCTGGAACAATGCGCAGTATTCCTGAAACGTATCACACTTTATTTTTCTTTCTTTCTTTTTTTGTGGATTCATTATCTGAAAAGTGACCTTTAACATAGTGGAACTACTAGCACAATATTCCCAAATAAAACGTAGTGGGGCAGATCACAAAGTAAAATATCATGCAACAACATTAAGAGACACAGACAGACAGATTCAGACTGCAATAACAATGAGCATAAGATCAACACAAATAGAAAACATTCCAGTAGCCTACCTGTAGCGTCCTAGCACTTAGGTACATTTACTTGGTAATTTATAATCACTAATTCAATTTTCACCATTTTTTGTCTCTCTTTAACATTTAAGGGTTAAACAGGATCCATTAAAACAGTTATCCTATGAGCTGGACTTTAAGATAGCGTCTGTAGAGACAGAGGTTAAAGGTCAACCAAATGACACAAAACATTTGTGATTGTGACCAACTGCTCTGTGCTGTGTCGTGGTCACTGTCCTTACATGTAGGCGACATTACTTCACCAGCAGGGGTCAGTAGAGATCTGATCTTGGCTCTGCAGACACAGGGAGGGTGACTCCTCTCCTCTGTCCTCCCCTGTCAGAGGAGATGCTGCTTGCTGCTGCAGTGACGGGGAGCAGCTGCAGGGGGCGACACGCTGCTGCTTTAATGGGGAGCAGCGCTCAGCAGGGTGCATCCACAGGTGAGCACACACTTGCACATGCATACACACAGCTCAGCATTAAAACTGTTCCTTGGATGTTTCCTGTAAGTGTAAGATTGAAAAATGATTTGCATTCAGGACAACAGATGCTGCCACAGCACTTCAACAAAGTGCAACAAAGTGTAAGAACTGAGAATCAAGTGTTTGTTTTTTTCTCCCATCACACATGCTGTCAAGAAAGGACGTGCATGGGCACATCCCAGCCTGCTGAACTCTCCATCAGAGTCCCAGAGCTGGAAGAGGCCATTTCCTGAGCCAGTCCCCCGACAGCATCAGGCCAGTCCTGATAAATAGAGATTTTAATTCCTGCGGACAGGGCCGGTGTAGCCTGAGGCGGGCAGGGGAGACTCTCCACGCAGGCTGTGTCCTGGTGAAGACAGGCAGCTCTCACCGGTGGCATCATAATGAGGCGGTGAAGTTCAGCTGTAGGACAAGATGCTGATGCGCTTGTTTCTGGACTTCACATCCCAGCCGGACTCCTTTTTCCGTGCTGGTTCTTCCCGGCTTTCACTGTAGCCTCCAGGCCAGAGCCATGATGTGCTCTTGAAAAGAAAATCCACAGTTTGTGAGACCAGAGAGCAGGCAGAGAAGTTGCGGCGCTGCATTAGTCACGCAGTAAAAGGAGCAGGGGTGTGTGGAGGAAGAGGAGCGGACCTCTTGAGATGAGTAAGCACAGCCCTACACTCAATTTACTGCTTGATTTATGAGTTCATTTCCTGCGTGAAGTTCTCAGCGCGGGTGAGGTGGTATATCTTCCACACTATAGGTAGCTGTGGCTCCACTTTCCAATTCCCCAGGAGACCAACTCCACCACTCTGGGTCATAGCGGGACTATAAATAATGGCCACTGTAACAAGTGCACGTTGAACACAGAGAGGAGAGGATGCCGAAACATCTTTATTCATGAAGGAGGTTCTTATCTTCCTCTGCAGAGGACGAGACCGATTCAAAACACTCTGCACACTGAAATGTCGTGCACACTTATTCTTCCGGTATTTTGCTCTCAGATAAGCATCTCGAGATATTTTCAAGAATCGGATGATCAAAAGGTGAACAGAGACCTTTGATAAAGCAGTTTCTTTTCTGTGTGCGTGTGTGTGTGCACGCACAGGAGACATGCATCCAAGTGAAGTGACTTTCATCTGCCACAGCGACTCGTGTGCAAGAAACAGCAACTTTCTGTGAAAACGTGTGTGCAGAATATTTCACTTGTATTGTCTTTTTAAGTACAGATTTACTGTTATAATGTTTAACTAAAAAATATGCGGGACAATTATTTACTCTTTAACAACTAAAGTGATTTAATTTTTCACACTACATTTCAGCTAAATAACAGCACAAAGACAAAGTGAGAAGGGGAATGGAATTTTAGTGTTGTACAGATTCATATTTTCTCTATTTGTCTTTTTAATTTGGTTTAATTCATAAAAAATGGTCAAGGTAAAAAATCTCAACAAATCAAAAACTCAGAAAAATGACGAAACAGATGCATTAAAAGTGTCCATAAAGTTCTGCAGAAAGCAGCACACACCTGCTGTTACATAATATGTAGCTCCAGAATCAATGCAAACATGAAAAACAATCCTGACTGTCCAATCACAGCCTAGCACAGAGTCCCGCCCTTCCACTTTCAGTCCATATGAACGACAGTCAACAGAGAGAGACAAATCATTTTTTGATCCTGTTTAAATTCTTCCTCCAATCTCAAATATGATCTTTGTCAGTTTAAAAGATCATTTTTCAAGTCAAGAAAGTTTCAGTTTATCACACGGCTGCTGAAGTTTAACACTTTA
>JAQFJA010000017.1:3765818-3776155 GCA_029874485.1 Naso brachycentron
GGCGTGAAGAGCACGAATGAGGCATCGGATTGATCTGCGTTCAAAACGGGACACGCTGGTTTAACTTAACATGCAGGAACAACCACGCATGATCTCACACACACACAGCATTTGTTTATCCACAATGACAGTCCTGTTACACCAAAGAGTAGAGTCAGTGTACATTCACTCATGTCTGTGAACATAAAGTGACGGCTTGAATAATCGGGTAAATAAGAAAGGTGAAACTGTTTCCGCTTTATTTTCAGGTTTAAATGACTTGAAAGCCATTAAGCGCATTAGCACAGAGGTTAGACACCAGCATAACATAAAGTGGGCCAATGATGAAGTTTGACAGAGATGAAAGGTGAAAAGTTGATTAAATGTTACAGGCAAGAGGCAAAAAGAGGCTTCATCCACATGACTGCCATTTAAATTTAAGACAGACAGTGGCAACGTGATGAAAAGCAGAATTTAGCTGTGAAACAGCTGCTGGCAGAGACAACAAAGTCAGCAACACCTGGAATCTGTTATTCATACCGAAGTAACGCCACGTAGCCGAGGCTCACAGATACGTACGGGCTACCGTAGCATATTTTGTTCCGGGAAACAGTCACATGACTTGGGCATGACCAATCAGAGAAGGTGTCAGCATCTCCAAACAACTCCGTCTCTGACCATTTACAGTAAGAAAATCAAAACAGCAGCGTCTCCAAACTGCTCCGTCCTTGGGCCGCTAAAACGTCAGATCAGTGATGATACCAGACTGAGACAATACTGATGCGTGTTTAATTTAGAAAGGAGTCGTGTGAACGTAGCCAGAGCCTCAGCGCCGATGATACGATGTGCAGAGATTTCATAAGCACACCAGAAAATTAAGAAATAATTGTAACTATAAGCTTATTTCCTCTGCTCTTTCCAAACCGCAAACACTGTTAGCATCTAGCTAGTAAGCAGCTAAAGCACACAGACAAGTAGGTGGAGACCAAAACCAGAGCAAAAAAGAAAGAAACAACATTCAGCTGGTATCTAATGACACAACTTCAAATACATTTTAATGTTGCTTCATGTCTGCTGGACGTGTGATCACAAAACGTTTTGCTAACACATTACTATATCAACTTGAAACGGTGAAAATACCTAATTTCTGTGTTTCAGTCAACAATTATAACAGGTTTAAGAAACTACCATGTTCAGTTTTTGACAGAAATGTTTAGCACTGACAGGATTAGACAGTTTGGATCAGTGTGTACCAGCATGGCACCCTCTACTGGAGGAGCCATGGATGTTTCCTCTGCTCTAAAGTACTCACGGTCTGTTTTCCTGCATGCAAAAACCTCAGCCATTGTTCCAACAAGTAATTATTCTTGACCTTCATAATCTGGCCCTGCCTCTGTCGCTGACACAAGTAAGAGGAGCGCTTTGACATTTGCTGCTGTTTGTCAATAGGTCACGATGAAAGCACGGGTGCACAGAGGTGGGGTTGCATGGACATTTATTGATTCTGCTGTCTCTCTGTTAGCTGTATGGATAGATGATAGGCACACAGGAGGAGAAGAAAAGACTCGGCTCTTTTACAGGAAGTACAACAAAGGCCGCTTTGTGAGGGGCTCGTGTGTGTCCATCCATCCAGTGTGAAGATGGCAGGGTAATTCACTTAGCTTCCGCCATGGACGGCCATTATCTCGGGGTGGTGTTTCTGTCTGCGGGTGTGTTCTGCCATGATATCATCATGGCACTCACTTAAGTATATATCACAGCTGACTGATATCTGCCGTCTGGCAGTAATTGCTCAATTGTGGCCCATTTCAGGCTGTTTAGCTGTGCACTCTGCTCAGTAACACAACTTCTCTCTCAATTAATCAAATTTCTCAGTTAAGCAGAGAACAATTACAGCTGTGCAGATGCTCTCATTCTATCAAAGCTCCAGATTCTTGATGGATGCTGCTTTTTTACATCTGCTGCACAGCAGATTCGGTCAACAGAATATCATGCTTGTGTCACAAAGGACAACTCTGTCATGTGCATTGTTGGGTATATATGTATCACCCAAATATAATGCAGCCTGAGCATTTAGTCCAAAACTGACTCAAATTCTTTTTTTTCCTGCGAGAAAGTGAAAAATTCTGCCAGCTGGATGAGTCCAGTTACGTGCTGTATCTTTTGTAAGAGCTGTCTGCAGTCTGAGTGAAGCTTGTCATGACAGCCTTTCCTTTCATTTTTTGGAACATGTCCTTTGTAAAAGTTTATTCAGTAAAGTAAGTTTTCACTTGAGCTAAATAGACAGCAATAGGAAACCTACAAATTCACAATAACAGGACTCAAACATGGGCTACGACTTGTACACAGAACAGGTCATCTCTCCCCCCCTCTGACCTGTAAGTGGTTTTTAGTGTGTAATCTCTCAATCAGATGTGCCCAGAGCCTAACCCAGGGGTTCACTGGTTGCGTGTGCATTCTGGCTGCAGGTTTCCTCCCTGCTCCGTCGTCTATTACCATCCACCCGCTGTGTTTCAAAACCCAGCGCAGCCGGAGTTGGAGCTGAAATTGCGAGACAAGTTTTTGCTGTAGTTAAAGAATAAAACACAATCGCACAATCTGTTGACTTCAGGCCTGGCTCCCAATATCAAGACATTTTGTTTGTGAAGTCAAGTGAAATATGATGTGGTGTCAACACAGAGTATTTTATTCTGAAATTAACCGGATGTTTTAGTGACGTATCTGTGTCCGACTTCCTGTCCCGCTCGATCTGCTCTGTGCTGAATTGCTGCGTTGTGCTCTGTCAGTCGGCAGAAGCTGCAGAAGGCTCTGAATCACCGTAACTGCCGCGGAGTAGAAACGTAACGCAGCTGAGCTGGTGGAAGCTCACACATTGATGAGAGTTGAAACATGTCAGCTCTGCTGCTGTGCTGGAGTGGAGACGCATCTGGTAGAATTTAGGGGTCAACATGGAGGGTTGAGGAGAAACACCGCGTCAGAGCAGCACGTGCATTTATCACAGGAAGAACAATAAAGTAAGGTGGTTTAATTTCTTCTGTCACAGTCATTAATCCGCCAAGATCAGCAGCCTCCACTTTACATACATCTCCGTCTTATATCATTCACACTGCTCAGCTGATTCAAGGAAGCCGGCCATCCTCCACATACCTGCAAACAAAACCCGGACTGGATCCGCAGACTGACTGGACTGGATTTGACTGACTAAGTGAAAACAAATATTTTCTTTTTCTTTCCCTACTTAAAGGCCCCTTTTGCTTTGATTGATTTGGGGGGGGAATCAGCTGTCGGAATCAGCCAAGATAACTGCAATCACTGCACGACTGATCTCAATTCCCAAAATGAGTCTGGAAGTGAGAGGGGGCCTGCTGGAGGAGCTTTGAGTGAAGATGTCCAGAAACGCAACAAAAATGTTCAGAGGATGCATGACCCACAGCTGGAGAACACATACCACGAAATGACGAATGACTGTTCTGTCTGTATTCAGTAGATGTGTTAATATTTTACGACGATCAAATGCATGATCAAAGTTTCTTCTCTTATCGTTTTAGCATGATGAGTGAAACATGTCATGACATGTCATAACTGAACAACGGACGCATGATGCTGCTGTGTAACACGTCATATTTCACTGATGATGCTTATAAAATGAGGATGTCTCATTTTTTTGGCAAATGCCTGACTGCTCCCTCTTCGTGCATCTTCCTCGAGTCCTCCACTCACATGTCGGGTGGGAGGGGCGAAGCCAAAAAAGGAGAGGAGGCGAGGAAAGGAATTAAGGAATGTAAACTGAGAAATGAGCATTGGGGATGAAGGCTGGCTGAGGTGGCACACTGACTGGCAGAGAACGATGGTAAAAGGGATCTGACGCAGGAACCTGGAGCAGGTGTGAAGGTCAGCTGATGTGGAGAGGTGGCAGTGCACTGGGGACCACTGCTGGACAGGGAGGGAACTGCATGTCATGTTCTGAGATGACAGAAATCGTGGGGACTTTGGAGGAAGGGTTTTGTTTTTTTCTTTATGTTTTGCTTTAAGAGTATCTTTTTAATTAAATAATGTAATCGTTGCCTTCCTTTGTGAGATTTATCTAATAAAAAAATTCTATTTAAATACTTACAAAGATTCTTTTCATGGGTGCCACGGTGATTAAAGTATGTTTTGCCATATGCACACGACCACATGACGTCTCAGTATCAGGGCTTTATTTTCTCGTAATAAGCAATTAGTTATCTCAAAGAACCAGCATGACTGTTTCAAGAACCTGAAAAGATGTGACTGAACATTATCTCTAACAAAGACACCTTTATTTTTTTATTTGCTCTAACAAGTGTGTCTGTTCTTCATCCTCGCAGAGAGCAGAGAATAAATGTAGTACATATGTCTCATTACCTGAGACTATAATATGATGCCACGTTCAGCATCACATGTCGCCAACTGTTCTGTTAATCAGTGTAACAACATGAAACATGTCGACTGAGGCTGTTTATAGTTTGGTTCATTGATATAATAGTTCGATCGCACAGAAAGTTTTCAGTATATGGCGACTGAAAATATTCTTTTCGCTCTACAAACGTTAACACAACTCTTTCTGTATGTACGTATATTTGTAAATAAATAAACAAATTTCCATTACATATATAAAAAATGTAGATTACTGTTAGCATATCATTACGGAGTTCTTAGTTCAAACACAGATAGTGACCGGAATATTTGATAAAGCAGATGAATACTTATCTGTCATAACCTTCACAATTGATAATTTTACTAACTACATATTTATTGGTAACATATTAAGTGAAGAGTGTTACTTTTAGACAGTAAATGATCAAATTAGGATACATCAGATTCATGTTTTTACATTTTTTTAACATTTTGACAATTTTTTATTGATATTTATATAGTTATATTTCCTTACATGGATTTGTTTTATCTAAATGACTGATTTATTTGTTCTTTTCCAGACAAGATGCATTGTTGGAATCTAGGGATATAACTGTATTGTTAATTCTGTGGTATCTCGATAGCAGAAGTGCCTTGGTACCGTTGTGGTCATGTGACCGTATCAAACAATCGGTCTTCCAGGCAAAAACTGTATTTTTGTTGCAGCCGTGGTTAGCAGAGCGGAGGGAACTGGGAACTACACAGACCATCGACCACTGCGGCTCTTTCCTCATCACGCACTGACGAAGGAAAACAATTGCGGACTTCACTGTCAGCGCTTCTGAACAGGCTGCAGTGAGAGAGACTGCATGTACAAAGCTTTCTCTCAAACTTCAGTGTCCAGTTAAATTCCGATGTGTTGAAGAAATAAAGAAATGGACCAAGTGGAGTTTATTTTCACTTCTTCTTTGGTCGCAGCGCGCAGCTATGAAAGGAAAGAAAGAAATGTAAGTGGAAATTTCCAACAAATCAAATAATAAGCTGCATTTTTTCCAAGTCTTGATTCATCTTTTTTTGGTACATATTATATTATATATATATCACATTAAGTAATGACTTGACACCGAGGTATTATCGTAGCGTGAGTTTTTCACGCCGTTACATTCCCGTTGGAGTCTACACGTGTTACATAGCGTCCCTTAGCGACAGCAAAAGGGCTGAAAAAAGTTCAGAATTTGCTGTTGCCAGTTACCATTTTTCATTTTCACAGGGAAGCTTTATGATAACCGGAGGGCCCTTTAAGTTTATGGATTTAAAAAAAAGAAAAAAGTAGGTATATGTTGCACACACAGGAGCGCACATACAGTAAGGGGTCTGGTTTTAGGAGGCTGTCCAGTTCGTCATGTCCATCTGTGCTCTTCTAGGCTAAATTCAGTCCACAGAAACGTCTTAACAAGGAGACAATTTCTGATGGAAAACACTTCTGTAAAGCACGCAGTCAAAGAAATAATACACCAACACGGAAAGGAATGTGCATACATATCAGAAACAGATTACTCTGGTAATAAAGGGTTTAAAAGAGAATTTTCCAGCGCTGCATTGCAGTATAATGTCCTTGAATCTGAATTCTTTATTTAGCTGTTGAATGAAAGCTCCCAGACGGTAAACTGCAGCCCTGAGCGATGAAAAAAATAAAATGTTCAGCCTTTTATTTGGTTTTTCTCTCTGACACTGTAAGGTCACTGTGATCTTTGCACACAAGATGAACGTTTTTCAATTTCCTTTTTATCTAGGTTTTCCTTTTGAAAAACTTTCTGAAAGTGGCTGAAATTCTCCCGGCGCTGACTCCTCCAGTCACCTCACTGTTATGCTGGTCATCTCTGAACTCTGTTGATAAGAGCAGAACGCTGTGTTTGTCAGCTGAAAGCTTTCTGTGCAACTTGGTTACAGCAATTTTTGAAGAGCCGTTCGTGGCAGATCAGAACGATCCAGAAACACGAAAGGTGCTGCAGACGGGAAAAAAAGTCATTAGAGGCGGGCAGGAGCAAATTGGTGTGACAGAAACAAAAATCATTTCACATCTGCAGGATATTAAATGCTATGCTTGGTTTGCATTGCTTTCTGTCATTATTCTCTAACACCCTCAGACACACTTTACGATGTTTTTCATTTAAACCCTGATCACACCTTCAGTGCTCTTTATATACTTCCAGTGCCGCTGTGTTTCTTCCTGCTCACATTTCTTTTTTATCTGCAGCAGGATATGAGAAATTTGATGTACAGTTTTCATCCCTGTGCACGCAGTTGAAAATGTGGCTCATGGTGTTTGGCCAGACAGTTTCTTCAACCTTTGTATCATTCACAGCTCACACAGGTAACAAATGAAATGAAAACCATCTTCATAGACACAGTTACCTGCTGTCCAGATATCATCTCGATGAGAGGAACAAACCAAAGTAAACCGTGTGTTGCTGCAGGAGAGGAAACTCAGTGCGGATCACTCAATCTCAGACGTTTAAAGGAAAACGCAGTTCCACTTCACTTTCATGTCTCCTCGCGAAATATGAAGCTGCAGCCAGCAGGTGGTTAGCTCAGCTTACCATTGAAAAAAATAGAAATATATATATTAATAACAAAAACGTTGTCATGCCTTGCCAAAAAAAAAAGTCCAGCACAACTTTTTACATTTTTTTTTAACATATGAACAAATAAGATATTTAACTGCATTTATTAAAGAACAAGGCACATGAATCATTTCTGTTAAGTGTTAGCTGTTAATTTCTTAACTGCAGTTCTTTGGCGAGATGATTTCAAATTAAAGAGGTGGTGATATGACATCGGTGAGGCTAGCTCAGCTAACTGTTTCCAGTCTTGATGCTAATTTAAGATAGTGCCACGAGGCTGTAGCTTTATATTTAACGTACAGAGATGAGAGTATTTTTCTTGTCTAACTCTCAGACAGAAAAGGAAACGAGTGTGTTTCCCAGAATGTTAAACAGCTCATTAGTCACAGGAGGACAATCTGGACACAAGCATGTCCTCAATCTAATGACACCTGGCACCTTGTCTTATGAGTCTGTCTGTCTGTCTGTCTGCAGGAACTTCTACTACATCACCATGCTACGCGACCCTGTGTCACGCTACCTCAGTGAGTGGAAGCACGTGCAGCGTGGCGCCACATGGAAAACCGCCCTCCACATGTGTGACGGCCGTCCGCCCACTCAGGACGAGCTTCCCGCTTGCTACAGCGGTGAAGACTGGACTGGCGTGCCCCTGGCAGACTTTATGAGCTGCCCCTCTAACCTCGCCAACAACCGCCAGGTTCGCATGCTGGCCGACCTCAGCCTGGTGGGCTGCTACAACATGTCCTCCATTAGTGAGCTGGAGCGAGGCCGTGTGCTGCTCGCTAGTGCGAAGGCCAACCTGCGCAACATGGCTTTCTACGGCCTGACCGAGTTCCAGCGCAAGACGCAGTACCTGTTCGAGCGGACGTTTGGCCTGCGCTTCATCCGGGCCTTCACACAGATCAACAGCACACGCGCCGCCAGCGTGGGAATCAGCGAGAAGGTGCGGTGGCGCATCGAGGGGTTGAACGCCCTCGATGTGGAGCTTTACGAGTACGCCAAGGAGCTGTTCCTACGGCGCTACCAGTACAGCCGCCAGAAGCAGCACCAGGAGGAGCGTCTGAGGAGGTGGCAGGAGAGGCAGCACAGGCAGCGGCTGCACAGGACCTATCTGGCTCAGTTGTGGAGACTGGGAGGAGGCGGAGGAGGGAAGGAGGAGGAGGTGAAAGGGCTGGAGGAGGCAGCCACTACTGAGGACTACAGCAGCCAGGTGGTGCGGTGGTGAAGGGAGCACATGAAAAAAGAACACTAGTGCGCTGACTGAATGCGGTTTGATTCATTGTGCTTTTCTCTCCTCCCTCCGTCTGCCTCCGTCTCTCCTCTGCTGTGAATCTGCCAAAACCTCCTGCCCTCATAGCGCTTCGTTGGACTGCCGAATGGTGTCTTAATATTTATGATGGATGTAATTGTCATGGCAACATAAACATTTTGTAATTATGTTTTTTCTTATGGCTATTTTTGGCACTGCAGTCATGAGTCGTATTTATTTATTGGTTAGCAAGTGCTTTGAATGTTCTCAAAGCGGTGAAAATGTTTTGAAAAACTCGCTAATAATGAGTAGAACTAAAAAAAATCAATGTGCTTTATGAGGAAGGCCAGTTTTAGTCTATTTTAAAAATGGTGACTGAATCGAAGGATCCTCCGTGTTATGTTTGTGATCTAGCGCCGTGTTGATCAGTGAAATCTTGTAGTTACTCTGTGGTGTTTGGCTTCATAAGAATATCAAAGCACAAAAACTTGGCAGTAGTCTGTAGTGTGTTTTTTCTTTCCGACTGAATAAGCTGCAATATACAAAAACAATCAAGGCAATTTCTCAGAGGCAACGTGTTCATTTAAAATATGCAGCATCCAGTGATGTAAATTTGTCCTTGATGGACTCTCTCTGGTACGCATGTGTACATGAACGTGTTCTGCCTTGCTCCTTTTTCACAGCATGTTCTCACCATAAAAATCTGAAATCTTCCTGCAGTGTGCCAACTTCTTCATACAAACACACACACACACACACACACACGCAGTGATGAGGCTGTTTTCTCAGGAAGGAGAGAGGAGAGCTACAGGCCTGACAGACAGGCTGTCAGAGCCAGTTTCAGCGCTCTTACATCACAAAGAGAGAACATTGGTATTTCCACCATTAGCTCATTGATCACAGGCTCTTCACTTCCAAATTGATCATTTAAAGTTCAATTGACCATGAGGCTGGCGCAGCAGAAAATAGAAGAAACCCAGCGGCTTGCTGAATGCTTTTTCTTCCACATTCTGACAAACACACAGCACTCGGCTCCACCGACGTTCCATTTGCACTCTGGTAGAAAAACAATCTATTTAACACATTTTCTACAGACAACAGGCCTTTGAGATGTGAGGCGCAGGAATGATTGCTTTATATTAATATCCTGTGGCTGTAATAAGCCCTTCCTGAACACCACACACAGGTTTTTGTTCATGAGAAGGAAAATGAGAATGAGGAGGAGATCAGTCATGAGGCAGAAAAGGAAATGGCTATGTCCACGGCCCAAAATAGCCTTTCATCCCCAGCTGCAGTCTCTATTCTACTCGCACAGCATGTCACAGAGCAAGATTAGACTTATATAAGCCTATGATAATGACACTGGCTCTTATTTTTGTGTATACATGCACACAGAAAAGTGACAGACACCGTAAGATTTTCCTTCCATCATACGTGATGAAAGATTTAATGTCTGATGTTTTAAATAGGTTCCTAATTGTTTTGAATTGCAGTCTTTCCCATTAAGGACGACGGGGTACTGAGGCAGAATGACATATGGCATCTAAGAGGAAGCAGTCTGCAGTTAATGACAGACAAATATTAGAACGGCTTCTTTATCTACGCAGGATGCATCACTGTGGACAAGGAGAATTTGTTCTGGGAGGTTAGATAAAGATAAACGAATGTTTGGTGTTTATTTGCCCTCTTCTGAGTAGTAAAACATTTTGTTTGGTCATGTTAAGCAGTCATAAGGGCCCATTTGAAGAACTCAACCCCTCTGGCTCTTTTGTCGTCAGCTCTGTCTGGCTTTCAGAGGGAGGAATGTGCTGCCTGTGCGGTTAGCTCATGAGGAAGGTGAGTGCATTTGCAGAGAACTTCATCACTGCTTAGATACGGCCTCAGAGTCTTTCACAGATCAGTAGCTGCAGGAAGTGTTGTTACGCTGTAAAATGATTTTATCACACAGTTTGGGAGACAAATGCAGCAAACCGTGATGCAAAATGAAAAAAAAAAAAGTGTTACAGGATAAATGATGAAATCATAGAAAGAAGCCTCTCTAACGACACAAGTTAAAAAGTATCAGTTAACTTTTACAGTTTCAGAAGAGTTTATGTAAAACATGAGAG
>JAQFJA010000017.1:3817358-3828540 GCA_029874485.1 Naso brachycentron
ACAAGGGGAACCAAATACAGTGTAAAACTCATTTTATTTGGCCAATTTAGTAATATCAGTGTCACTTTCAATTTTATTCATGCGTGCTCGTGGTGGCAGCATTAGCCGGTTAAAACTTTCACTAGTAGGTCATAAACAGCTGTTTGAAATTCCTGATATCTCTGACTGGGAACTGAAAATATGAGGCTGATGTGAATGTTTTCTCCAATTCAGCTGCTGGAAACGACAGTCTGAATACAGCAACATTAAAAATGCAGCTGAGGCTGGTGGGAATGTCATCAGTTCTACAGTCAGCTGGTCATAAACCAGCATCTCGGACATACTGAAAGGGTGAGGATAATTATAATTATTATTATTAAAACATGTCTGAGTGTTTTGATTGTAATTCATGTTATTAGATGCCATAGAGCATCTTTAGTTGTGTGACCTGATATTTCTGGCATTTCGCCTCAGCTGCATGTGGTGCGGCTGACTGAAGATGTGTGAACTGTGCACCGCAGGAGACCGCCAGCAGGCCGGCAAATCTGCCGCGCAGCCATGGCACCATGCCAACCCGTGCCAGGCTTCCCAACACAGCCTCCTCCAAAACGCTTAATCAAAAGGGACACTCTCTCCATTTGGTCCCACGTGAAGAGGAAGCTGTTGGCCCACGCTGTGCACCTTGGCAACTTGACAGAGAGTAGCTCAGATTGGTCTACTGGCCTCTACACTGCAAGGACATCGGCGAGGAGGCTTCTGATGCCGTCTAAATTTCCCAGCATGTAATTGAAGCTTTGAGGACACGGTTGATGGTGATGTGTCTCGCTGTGGCCTAATCAGCCTCCCCGACGTCACCATCAGCACTGATGGATGTTTCTCTCCTCTTGGAAACAGGACCCACATGTCACATTCCTGCAGAAGTTGAGTCGCGCAGCTGAATGAAAGTCACAGGGAAAATTACTGTAATTTACTCGTCAAGCTTTATTGTGGCATACACCCCAATATTAAGGTCATCTTTTTCCTTTTTCTTTTTTTTTGTGATCAATTTTTTATTGAAAAATGTACAATACACACAATCACATCATATACACAGTTCTTTTTTCCCCTTTTTTTCCTTTTTCTTCAGATATATTTTGACACAGCCGTGCAATTTCATCGCCTAACTACATGTATGTTTGTTTTTTGCTTTTTTAAAAATTCAGCGTAGCCTTACATTGTCTCAGGGTTTCTGCTCCTGACATTCATGCCTAAATGAATAGCTTAGGAGAATGTCGGAGTAATTGGCTGTGAATCCCTGTCTTGTGTTTTTTGTCCTCCTGCTGCACAGAAACCAATTTTACACCTTTCCTTCAGATAAGTGTGGTTTGGAGAGCCAAAGCTGAGGTTAAGGGTTTTACTTCTGTTTCAACAGTCCTATCTAATATAAAAGTTAGGCGTGGATATTGACAAGGATGTTTCGCATCAATACGCATCACGATACGATGCAATATATCATGAAAATTAATATTGCAATATATTTCAGTTTTTTGTTTTGTTTTGGGTTTTTTTCACAGCCCTAATAAAAATACACATGTATAATAATGATATAAAAATGCTAAAAAACAAAACAAAGACAGGAAGACATCTTGCTAGCAGTGTTTCAGAGTGAGATAATACTGGTCTGTAGAAAACCACCCGGGAGGCTCTGAAAATAGCTTTTCTATTAGATATTAATCTGTGACCCTTTTACTTCTGAGGGTTCCTCAAAGAACAACATTGCATTTTACAAATGAGGCAAAAAATTACTGCATCTAATATACTGCTTATTTTGGTCATCAATCACTTAAGCATCCATTTTACAATTACCAGGGTTTAAATTCTGTTAAAATTTTAAAATATTTCAGTGAGTAAGATGAATTTAAATGATGGATAAGGCTGCAAGACTCTCTGAGGTAAAGCCAACAGAGGAAGAGAGGCTGTGGAGGTCCAGAGGAATCAGGTGTGAGCACAGGTGACGGGCAGGACACAAGCCACGCACATCAGGCTGTCCTCAGCAGGTGAATTCATGTTTTCCACAGCAGGGTTCACACAGCAGAGACAGAAATGACAGAAACATCACGCCGAGGTCCACTCATCACACCAGATGAATCATCAGCCATTTACTAACAAATAACGCAGAGTCTAATGAGAGCAGGAGACGTGTGGGAACTTAATAACGGAGACAGTGAAAAATTGAGTAAATATGTCCTCCAGCTCTTGTTCATATGTCCCCCACTGCTTGTCCAGGCTGCAAAGTTAATTTCTACTGAAAAGCTGGATACAAATGCTGGAATTTAAAAAGCTCTCCTCCCACCACATTTCTGAAAGAAGATGTACAGTAGACAGAGACAAATTATTGTGGGATCAGGTTCAAATTGTGCCCTCACTCTTAAATATGATGTTTGTCATTTTAAAAGATCGTTTTACGAATCAGTAAAATGTCACTTTGTGTAGAAGATAGTGAAGCATCACTTTTTGTGAGACCGCTCAGTGAACGACGTGTCGTCTCACCAGCACTAACATGGCTGTAAGTTTAGTGTGTTTGGTTCCTTCACAACGAGGGAAAATGGATCAAAGAGGTGAAAATCATTCCAACATGAGCACGTTGAGAGCTGCAGCTCAGCAAACACACAGTCAGTCGCTTCTGTCACAGATCGATGTTCAGACGTCGACACGATCGGCCGTGACGTCTTTCTACATACGTGTTTTTAAAGTGTTAAACTTCAGCAGTTAGGTGATAAACTGAAACTTTCTTCACTTCAAAATGATCATTTAAACTGAAAAACATCATATTTGAGTGTGTTAGCAACTGTACTATTATTCATTCACCATCAAAAGTGAAGAGACTGTGTTTTAGCTGTGCTAGCTAGCTCCTATTATTCAGCATCAAAGTGAATATATAGGGCTAGCGGTGTTAGCTTACTCCTATTACTGCAATTGGTTGCAAGATTAAATAGAATTTTTTATATAGGAGGCTAAAATCATAAACAAAAATGTCTTCTTAAATCATAACTACTTGTGTATTTATTTAGTTTTGAAGATGTTGCCCTGTTGGTCGATGTTAGATAGAAGGAATACTTACAGGAGGGCCGCTGGCTCCTCTTTCACCTTTTTCACAAGCACACTGGCTCAGGGCCAGAGGACACTGCAGACAAGGAAACGAGAGTCAGATGGGCCATACGGGGTCATGAATCAAGAAACGTGTGAAAAGACGGCAGTCTGGAGACTCACCCCTTCATCTGCCAACGCCGTCTGTGGAGCAAGAAACACAAAAATGTCAAGACTTTGTTACAGTTACTCCATGTGGTTGATTTACACCCATTCCAGCAGACATTTACAGAAAGAGATCTGAGAAAACCAGCCTAACACAAAATCCAGAACTAAGCTGTTCATTCTGGTCTCAAAGTTACACTGTAGACTAAACCAGACCCACTTACACCTGCTGCTCACACTCACTTAAACTTGTTTACAGCTTGCCGTGGTTCAGTTTGCCACATGGCCTTCAGCCTCCTCCCCTTGATTCTGTGTGTGGACTAACATCCTGCTTGTAACAGACACTTCTTTTGAGACCCCCGAACTCACCCCAAAGGTTTATTTACTCTTCAAAGCTGACTACATCCCCTACAAACGGTGGAATGGTTGAAATTCCACCCAGACCAAACACAAACCACATGCATTGATCAGTAAAGTAGCCTCAGTGAGCATTTAGGGGATGTCTCTGTCGTGGGGAGGGGTGTCTGAAGACAACACAGACCGTCTGTCCACTCCTAGAGCCATACGGTCGTACGCTGGGACTCAAGATTAAAGACAGTTTCTCAGCTGAGTCAGAGGCATATGCTTATGACATACAGATGCTGCCTGTACAGGGCAATGAGGTGAAAGCCTGCCTGTGGACAGACTGCTGCGGCGCTCTTGCATGCCAGCAGAACGCCGCCTGTCAGGTTCAATGCTCTTAGAGCCTCGGTCCAAGTTTTCTATAAAGTTTTGCTTTCTCATATTTGGATGTGTACCACCTGTGTCAATAGTCAGCCTGGTGTTTGAGAAGCTGGTTGAATGACATAGCGTGCTGCATGTTCTTGCTGGTTCCCGCTCTCACTGCACCCAATTTTCCCAAGAAAAGAGTTTTAATGTGGAGCACATGTTACAGCCGCATTGTGTCTGCAGGATGTTGCTGTGCAACACATGTTCTAATTATCTGAGTGGAAAGTTATTGGCGGTTCATGAAAGTAACCTCAATCACCGAAGTCAAGATAAACAAAAGGAAACAAAGACAAACTTTCTTGCATGCATAACCAAATTTCAAAGCATATTTTTTCAGCCAACTGCTGATTTCAAAGTGGATGTTAGAGTGAGTTTCATTTTACAGCAGTGAGTCAGATGACAGCAGCAGACTTGTGACTGTGGCAGCAGCTAGCAGGTGTGGATGATGGACGAAATAAGCTAAGAAATCAAAGCAGTGGGTAGCGTCACTGACAGCATGAGAAAAGTGCTTCTTGGGTATTTAGGTAGGTAAAAGACGCCGACATTTAAAGCTTTCGGCAAAAGTCTGTCTGCATAATGGCTTTTTGAAGTATTCACCTGTCATAAATTACTGTCCAAAAAATCTTAATGCCAATGTTATGTAGGAATGTTCAAGCCAGTAAAGTGATTTACCGACTGATGCAAGTCAAGCAAGAGCAGACTTTGAGGAATTTAGAGATCTCTGTTACAAAACCTCTCTGAAAAAAGCTGAAATGTTTTTAAACTTTGCACGAGCAGGGAGGATCTGTGTGGGCATCACCTCCACAAACTGACTCAGCGTGTCAACCAACAAGGATCTCTCATTAAAACTAACATTTGGGCTTATGGCCGTACCGGACCAACAGAGGGCTCCAGCTGCATCAGTTCAACATGTGATTTGAAAAAAGAAGAATGTGTTATTTCCTTTTCCATCACGCACACAGAAGCACTACAAACTAAGCGAGTTGGCGGTGTGTGAATGAACTTAGCACGTTCTCCGTGTAGAATTCTACACACAGTATGAATCACATCCAAATAAGCTTTTAATTTACTCACAATCTCTTTCAAGACTTTCTCCACGATGCCGGGGTCCTGCAGGTTGTGAAGGTAGCGCGTAGCTGGGGCACTGGAGATAAGCCGCAGCTGAGCTACGTTGGCAGGCTCATTGGCCTCGGGTGTGATGCCGATGGTGAAGAAGCGGATGCCCTGGTTCTTGGCATCAGCCACGGCAGAAAATATGTCAGGGTTCCTGGGATGTGAGATACCATCGAAGAGCAGAATGGCCACCTTGATGCTGCTTTGAGGCGACTCCTCCAGGTAAATACGGGTGAGGTTGGTGATGGCGTAGGTGGTGTAGGTGCCGTGGCCGATGTACACCATGGGAGCGACTTGGGCCTTAAAGTCGTCAGCGCCTCTCCACTGTTTGAAGGTCTGCTCTATGATGACGTGGCTGCTGTACTGAAGGAGGGCTGCGCGCGAGCTGAGCCCGCGGCCGGTCTGCAGCCGGAGGCCCTGCAGCCTGTCCATCACGTCTGTGGCGAAACGCTTCTCCTGGGCATGGTTGTCTTTGGCGCTCTCTGAGCTGTCGATCAGAAAAGCCACCTCCAAACTGCAATCTTCATCAACGAGTGCTGAGAAAGAGGAGGAATTCAGAGGTTGTTCACTGGTAGAGATGATGTCTGTGCACTAAAAAATGCAACCTTGTTTCCCAGAAATTGAGTTTAAATCCAACAAATATACAAACTAGAACACTTTGGGCACCTTGATTACATTTTTCATCAACATAACAGATCGATGTTGTCAATAAATGTATCCAGCAAGTCCCATGATGTACTGAATCAGAAAAATATTCACTGCCAATGAATTTCACCTGTTTTCTGCTTAAATATCCAATCTTACAAGCCATGACAGACAGATTGGAAGTTTGAAGCTTAGCATAATGTTTGGAAACAGCTAGCCTGGTGCTGTCAGAAAGTAACAGAGTCCACTTCTCAGCAGCTCACAGCCTCATTAGCATGAAGCAACCAGCAGACTGCAGGAAGCATATGGATAACATAAACATAATGTAACACGGCGATTAGTGAGCCTTCGAGCTACAGATTGGTGGATTTTGTTACCTTTGAAAAGAGCCAGACTAACTGTTTCCCTCTGTTTGCAGTTTTAATGCTAAACGAAGCTAAGCTAGCTGGCTGCTGGCTCACAGTCAGCGTACATGACATGAGAGTGGTGTCAGTCTGCTAATCTAACTTCACTGAGTGAGACAATTTGGACATAATTCTTGGATTTTTTGTGTCCAAGTTGCTTGTCTAGACCTTTCTTTGAAAATCAAGATCGATCATTTATTACTTTAATATCCAGCTCGACATAGAGAGGCGATGCATCACAGCCAAATGGATTTCATGAGTTGAGAAGAAACGGTTATTTGTGGAGCCTTCAGAAGGTGTAAAGGTGATTTATTGACTGTTATGGCTCTATAGGCCGACGCCTTTTCAAGAAAAGTGTGATAAGTTCATGAATGTGACATACAATTTTGCAGAGGAAATAAAAGTAACTCAACTTGCTGCACCAACCTTCAGCAACAGAAGGAGGTCACAGATCTAATATAGGCTGGGGATAAATCACATTAATCTTCACAGAAATATGTCACAGCGAGAATGTGCCCGGGGAAACAGGATTCTGAGCGAATAAAACATTTGGGTAACAGAGCACTGAACGGTCACACAGGAGATGGATGGCTCGGAGAAGTCTAAGAGATATGAGCCATCCAAGTGGATTGCATCCTCAAGCGATGTCCTTGTTGAGTATCATGTTCTATTTTTTCACCTGTGGCAGCACCTTTTTCCTGATAACGTGCCACCTGCACAGATTTTACACCACCTTTCCCAGCAGGAGCATCAGGGGAACAAAGAGCACCAAGAAAACTGTGAAAAAGAGACAACTTTAGACTTACATCTGCCGTTTAGTGGAATGGTATTGGATGAAAATTGTTTGCTCTTCTTCCTGGGGGTCACTACATCTTCCTCTTCATAGTCTTCCTCATAGTCCTGTGCCCAAAGACCTTGAAGTCCCCACAGTAGCAGGAGCCAGTGCAGTGAGGGGACCATGACTTCCCTGAGTGATGAAGACAACACAGACATGAATAAAGACCCGAACATGTCCTCACATTTCAACCTGCACACACTCAGAGAGCACGCTTTAACAAGTATGTGTGTGCGAGACTCATTAAATATGCATAACTCACAATGCTGCTGACTTTGGTTTCCAATGTGATCAGTTATACCAAAATCTGGAGAAGGTAAAGAAATTCAGACAAAGTGCACAAAGAGAGGAGAGAATCTTCGTTCAGAGTTAGTTTGTTTCCATGTCGAGTTTCCTCCTCTGCAGGTAAAGCAGCCACCTCAGTGACAGCAGCAGTGTGTTACCAAACGTTCACACAGTATTCTAGATCTCATGAGACTCAAATTTGAGCCATTCTCAGCTCACAGTAAAAGAAGGAAGTCCTGCCCTTTTTTAAACTCACTCCCATTTTGGGGAGAGTGTGGGAGGGGTGGAACAGAGCAATGAGTGCTTTTCCCCTCTTTTTATTAGACACAGTGTCTTTTACATTGTTAGCCAAGCTATTTAAAACAGCAACAGAAAGAAAAGTTCCTGGGAATACCAGCGGCTTGACATGTTCACGACCTCAGGAATAATTTAGGTGATTTCTCTTTACATAAAGACGACATTTTACATGTTTTTAAGCTGATTCCACTAAATTAATATGCAAAACATTAAACATAAAGGAACACCATGTTTTTCTAAAGAAATATGATAATGCTCCTCTAGCAGATAAAAGTTTAATTCATAAAAAATAAAACTCCCTTTGTTCAATCAATAGTTTATTTACACATGCAGAGCACAGCAATATCTGCATCATCTGGACTCTTTTTAGATCTGTGCAGTGTCCACAAGTTTTCAGGTTTCAGCAGATAAACGTGTGCCATGTGCACCAGCCTGTTGCTAACTTTGCTGTTGGTGCTGAGCAGGCAGTGCATGGTGGGATTTCAAGCTTTTCAGCTGAAAACAGCTGCTGGCAAAAATGGCACTATGAGAACTGTGAGACTGAACCAAAACAGTAAAGTTGTAGACTGTAAAACCTGAACAATGAGCTAAAAGACGCTGCAGCTCCATGGCTGCATGGAGCGCTTCAGAGGAGCTCAGTCATTTTTTGGGAGTTCATAACTTTCACATGACAGTCATTTGATCCACTGTCGATGTAGAATTATCCACTGTAGCTGCTTTAAGGTGCATATTTACGGTTTCTTCAGTTGTGCCTGCAGAGGCCACGCTCTCAGAATATTCAGAAAGCTGGAAAAGCTTGCGTAGATAATTTATGCCTTAAGGCAACACACCTTGCAAGAGCAGTGTACGATGATTCACCTGTGAAAACACCCGGGGCACTAATTTCTCTTGGCACGATTAACTGGAAAGATAGATATCCACAAGCAAGACACTCGTACACTCACATACAGGGAAGTGCCACTGTAGTAAATCCTTCATTTGTGTTATTCAGACATCATTAGATCTCCCCACGTGCCTTAAAATATCCCCTGCACCCCAAGTCTACCCTAAGTCAGATCCTGTAACACTTCTTTTCTGGCAGGGTCTCTTCACAGTCGGATGGTAGAGGCTGTGACCGTGCACTTCTTTTTCAGAATCGGTCCGTTTTTTTTTATTGAAACCTGGTGCGTGTCCTTTTCAGCACCAAAGAAAAGTCTCAGATCTCCTTAATCTTATTATAACTCCTATGTAGTCTTGGATCAGAGGAGTCTTAACATCCCATGAGACTGTCTGCAACCATAAAAAGAGGAACTGGAATCACATAACTCTGCAACAGGGATGACGGTGTGTGTTTTTATTACCTACTGTATTACTGAAAGCAGGGAAAGGTGAGCTGTCGCTCAGGAATGCTGCCTCTAAAAGATGGACCTCCTTAAATCTGGTGCAGCTTCTGTTCCTTCTCGCGGAGAGCTGATCGAGCAAAGTGAGGATTTATGGGAACTTTTCTTGTCGTTTTAATATTATGTCTGTAAGAAACAAGTTTGCAGTGAGAAATAGGAGACTTTCATCGCTGATGTCTGACTTTAAAGTCAGCAGGACTTCTTAATGAATCAAACTTTTATTCAGACACTTGTTTTGTTCTAAACCAAAACTAGGACACAGTGAAGAGCTAAAATATGGACTGCTTTATACAAACGGAAAAGCCCAATATTTTTAGTCATGGTATGCCAAAAATACACGCCTGTTATGACAGTTTTTTAGAAAGCATTTGGTGTCAACGTTCTCCGTTTTCTTATTCCTTTCACAGCAGGAAGTCTGTGAGAGTGATCCTACATGTTCAGGATGCTGAATTTATAATGTATTGACTTTGCTGAAGCATTTTCTACAGACTCCACAGCAATTAGGTGGCATTCATTCAGGTGCGTGGGAATACATAAATAAAGATGGTCCTATCCACAAGGGCACAGTGACGCTCTGAGCTAATGCAGACACCAGCAAGGTGCCTAAATAAAAAGCAGGACGTGGAAATTTTAATGTCACACCACACAGTTTACTTTAATGACTAAATGGTTGCCATGGAAAAGATGTGTGGCTCGAACAAAACAAGAGCCATTCTTTTATGACACTGCAGAAGCCAGCATTTAGTTCTTTGATATTCTCTACCCCTTCACGTATCTTTCTGTGACATTAGCTTTAACTGCTGTTTTTATAAGATTATGCAAGTTCCTCCATCAAATAGCTGCAGCGCCGCAGAGAACGGGACTCACATCTGTGTCTGCTGATTGTCAGGGGATGAATGGCACATCATACTTAAGATTGTAAGAGGAGAGCAACGAAACAGATTTGTCTGTCCAGACTAGTTTTCATTCCAGAGTGACTGACTGGGGAGCTGACAGCTGCAACTCAAACCAAAGTTAAACTGAAACATGATCTGTGTGTTGCTGGTTACTGTGCCACACATCATGGGATAGAAGTGTAAAAAATTGTCAAATCATAGATAAAAAAACATAAATGTCTTGTAAAAATGTTTAGTTTGTTTTAAACTGCAGACACTGTTTGTACCTAACAGGTCAGAGCCGCGTCAGGCTGTTCTGTTTGTCACAGGGCTGCTTTCAGCTTCATACTAACATCAGCAATCTAACAAAACCCTCAGCGATAATATTAGCACGCTTGTTTTTAGCAGATCTACTGTTTACTATGTTTAGCTTAGTGTGTTAGCACGCTAACATTTCCTGATGAGCTGTAATCAGCCACAGCAGAGACTGATGAGAATGTTTGCAGGCATTTGGTCATAAACCACTGGCTGAAATAACTGTTTGACCTGATGGTGGCGCTAAATAAAGTCCAGGGATCACTGACGTCCTGATGTGTACGTTAATTATGTCTAAATAAAATGTCTTAAATGTCTTCATCACATTTATAGCAAACCATTCGAAATATGTGGAAAAATCTATGCTGTGCTAAACTGTGTAATTTGTTTTCTGGAGCCAGCTGCACAAAATGAGACCTGGAGTTAAATTCAGCTGAAGTCAGTCTGTGGGACGAAGCCTGTCTATCAGTGACTACAGTAAGACTGACTTAGATAGTCTGTCACGCTAGGCGTCATGGGTAAAATAAAACACTTAACAGAGGAGAAAAACGCGGCGGATACAACAGCAACACTTAACAGTGGCAGCGGGAGATCATCACATTTTACCGCAGTAGAAAACCTTTGCCTTTTAGAGGAATATACTGGGGAAAAAAGGAAAAGGAATGTGGTGCGTCATCAAGTTTGGCAACTTATTGCAGAAAAAGCATTCATCCAATGGTTGTGAGAGCCACTGCAGATTTACAGATATCCTTTTTCCAGTGAACAATTTTCTTTTTGGTTCTTTTTGTTTAAAAAAACAGTAAATATTGCTGTGTCTTTGTGTCTCCCAGGTGTGGAGTGGCTAAGCCACACTCCTTCCTGTGGATCCGATGGGACCTTATTTCAGTAAAAATATGAATGGCTGTCAGCGGAAAGGGAAATTATATTTTGATCCCGTTTAAATTCTTCTGCCGATCTCAAATTTCAGTTTAAAAGCTATTTTTTCAAGTCAAGAAAGTTTCAGTTTATCACACGGCTGCTGAAGTTTAACACTTTAAAAACACGTATGTAGAAAGA
>JAQFJA010000017.1:3883108-3894839 GCA_029874485.1 Naso brachycentron
TGCATTCACTCTATATTAACTGTACACTGGACAGACACGAGAGATTTCACCTGGAAGAAACTTTGTGCATTTTGATTTCCTAACACACCTGTTCATTTTTACGTTTGTAAGCTTTAGTGCATCTGTCTTCACCGACGATCCCGACCGTGAAGATTAGCAGCCATCATTAACTGTGTGCTGACTATAATCCCTCTCCCCCAGAGAAAAATCCAGACATGAGCATGCAAAGACTGACTGGCTGGAGACAAAATAACAGAGCCTGCCTGGATTCAGGGAAGAAAAATAAAGAGCCATGAATCCAAACTCTGTTTAAAAATCCGCTGCATGGATTAGCAATCTGTGCCAACGGACTCGGTTTGCTGAACGCGGGCACGAACTGTGAATCTCTGGGCAAAGGTTGCTAAACCGTACACACAGATTACAAATCTGAGAGCACAGTTTAGAACACATGCACACAGATTTTTAATTTTCTCCACTGGCAGAATGACTCCACATCACTGAGGAGTTCATTCTTAGTTTTCAACGTGACCAAGAGCTTTCAAGTTCCCATGTTTTCCTTCTGTGAGGTTAATAAACTGTGACCGGCTACAAATGAGAAACTCTGCAAAGAGAAGCTCAAACATCCACATGAAGGAACAACGAGAAAAACATGTTTTTAAATGGGGATTTAAATATGTTTCTTTGTGCATCCTCCAGCCGGGCACGGACAAGGTGCAGGTGTGGCTGATCTAGAAAAACACATCAAGACATGAAGCATTACTTACTTTGAGATGAAAACAGTGAAACACGCAGATGTTTTAAATTTGACACATTCAGAAAATACAGAAACGAGCTAATATGTGGTGGTGTTTTTCAGACTGACTGAAATAAATGAATGGATGGATGGAACACAAGCCTTTGCACCGTGTTTGAACAGGGAAAAATGCCTTCGCCTCGGTAATTCCTCTTGTTAAGACATCATGGTTGAAAAACAGCCATTCAGCTGCCAATTACACAGATGCTGCATCTGATTTAATCACAAGCTGCTCGCCACTTACACACACCAACACCTGCATCGAAACGAGCTCTGCCGTGTTGCTTCCAGAGCGGCTCGCAGATTCCAGCAGCCACTCGGCGTTCGGCCTTCAGCGGCGTGTTGAGAGCTTCGACCTGCACACAGCTGCAGCTGAACCAGCAGCGACTCTAATGCGACGCTTTCATTCCGACGCCTCGTGTTTTCCAACAGTCACACAGACGCTCCTCGCAGTGTAATCCAGTTTTTGCAGGTGTATTAACTCACAGATTATGGATATCACATCAAGGACAATAAAATCTTCTATATTGTTTTCTGCAATAAATACAATAATACATCTTAAAAAAGCGGTTTATTTAATTTCAAGTAAATGAAAAGAAAGCAAAGTGTAATATTATTTCCGCAAAACACTGTTCTCAGAGTACATCTGTTCTCCTTTATGTTCAAGTAATAGAAAATATAATAGTCTGCAGCTGCTCGCAGCACTGCCTGAGACAAAGAACTGCACATTACACATTAACAGAAGTAACATTCACTTGGGAATGCAAGCAGCCCATTTCTTCACGCTGTCCGGATACTTTTCGCACGTTTTTTTGTTTTTTCATTGCACTTTACAAAGATCCGTGGAGCTGTTGTAAGAAAATATGTCTGATTCTGAAAAGAAAAGAACAATTTCAGTCGTTAATAATCCTAATTCCTCTGCTTTCTACACGTTTCAGCCTATTCAAACGAGTAGTTACACTTTAAACTCACCACGCTGCTCACGCTGACGACAGCTGCTGCAGAGCCACGCAGTACATCCAACACTAACACCTTGTTCAGAAAGTACAACAACTGAAAACACATGAGGAACATTCATAACTGGAGTCTGTGATCAACCCAAGAGGCCAATGTCTGCGTTCACACTAACGCGTTGGCATTTATGTTCTCTGCACTCAGTAAGTGGGGACAGTTTGTGTCGTGTAGAAATGAGTGTTTTACCACAGGCCTCCCGGTGTCCTGCCTTGTATCTTCCTGTAAAAATCACGGCTGCTGGCATCGACAACAACCTGTCTGAATATTTTGCACATTTTTGGGAAACATATTTTCAGCTTTGTGCCTGTTTAGTGAGTCTGAGCTGAGCAGCTCTCATAAACACTTGAAGTGAGGGGGGACGTAGAATACAGAGGAGTTCACTTGGCCTCGCACCCTCCAAACTCCTGGCAAAGCAGTCAGTGCTCGGACAAAGTCCTGCATGCTCCGTCAGTACTGTTCCTTCAGCTCAGTGCTACGTGCTGTACAGTATTAGCCGATAATGAAGAAGCAGGGGATAAGAGGTCGTTCAGCTCCTCCACAACGCTGGTGCAAGTGCTAACAGTCCTGCTAACATTTCAGGTGTTTCTTGCTTGTCATGTCGTTCCAGATGCGGTGCATCTCCTCGGGGGAGATCTGGTGGACGGTGACCACCCGGCGGTAGCGGCAGAGGCTGTAGGCCATCTTCCAGTGATTGAAGCCGCTGTTCTGGAAGGGATGGATGCCCAGCTTACGCAGACACACGCCGACATACACGTCCTCCAGGTGCAGCAGCCTGGTGTGTAAGGAGGTCTTGTATATGAGCTCGGCCACGTCCGCGGAGAAGACGTAGCCGGTGCCGGAGCAGAAGGGTGGATACTTGCTCTCTGGGTACAGATCCCTGGGCATGTACCACTTGCTGCGCATGTCTCTGATTGGCCCACCGTTGATGACATAGCCGGTGAAGTACCTCCTCCTGGGCTTGGTAGTGGGCTTCAAGAGATTGTAAATGAGGTTCTCCATGTTGACAAAGATGTCACTGTCCGTCTTGAGGACATATTGAGCCTTGGAGCAAAACGTGGCCACCCAGCGCATGCCCATCAGCGTCTTGAGCGTCAGGTTGTGGTACGAGTCAATAAAATCCTCCACGACGATGTCATGAAAGATCTGACTCTCCTGCTCCACCATCTGGTTGAGGACAGTATCAGTGCTGCGGCCCAACAAGAAGAGCGTGACCACACGCACGTCCGGAAACGTGCTCTCGTCACCCCATGTCTCTCTGATGGCCTGACGGGCATCGAACTCCTTGTGGGTGGTGCTGATCAGGATGATCAGGAAGGGGGGCTCCGCCTCGCACTTCTTGGCCTCGTTGATGAGGTAGCCGAAGTCGTGCGGGTTGAGTGAGCGTGTGCGGATGTTACTGAAGGTGCCGTTCTTGTTCACCTTGGGTGTTTTGCGTATTGGGATGGTCATCTGACCCACGTAGGAAGTGGAGGGGCGGGACACACTCAGGTACCACAGAGCGCTGGCCCAGCAAACCACTGTCAGCAAGTATAAGCAGGAAACCTTAGAAGGCATCGCTGTTCACTTGGCTGTCGTTACCAGTGGCAGCAGCGTTGGGAACGTTGAGGCCACGCCTCCATGGGTTGTGTTAGATCTGGCGGCGCAGCTTGAGGCTGCCTCCGCAACACGGCTGACATTAATTTTAGATAATGGACGCCTCCGCTGTCTAGTGTTGGTGTTGTGAGTGAAAATGAGCACTGCAGAGATTTCTTATCGTGTCCACGGCCTTACTGTGTTCCATCGCAGCTCGCAGGAGTGCATTCAGCTCTCTGTGACGGCATCTGAAAAAAGATGAGAACACAGACAGTGAGTGGAGACATCAATCATGACTACATCATAAAACCGCCGCAGGAAGATAAGCACGTTGATTGGAGGTGTAACTTCCAACATATTTTTATGATAAGGGGTTTATTGCAGCAAAGGCTGTGACATATTTAACAATATTTTTTATTCCCCGATTCATTACAGCCCATAACATCAGTCCACTGGCTAGCAGGCGGCAGTCGGTTACCCTATCTTTCTATTACTGGCCCTGATAAGAGCTCTGTGGTCTGAAGACAGTGAATATCCCAGGAAACTCTTAGTTGATAGGACCCGCACTGCCTCAGCTCCGACCACTTTCTGTTTGCAGACGCTGTTTATCTCACTCTTATCCCCCCTGGACCAGACACAGACTGGCAAATCAGAGCCACTCCTGCAGTCTGAGAGGACGAGGAAGACGAGGGGGAGGACGAGGAGGCGGGGTGAGACAGGGAGGGAGAGGGATCAAGGCAGAGAAGGTGAAAGTGAAACGTTCTCATGGGAAAAGATTAATATCCACTTCCTCTCATTCTCCTGGTCTCACTTCCGTCCCCGTCCTCTCCGTGCCGGCGTGTCTCACTGAGCTCGCCGTGTGGATTTTACATATTTTACTCTGAGATGAGCTCCTCCTTCATTAGCCGGATAAGCACTGCTGAGAAACTTTTTGAATCACGGCTCTAATTGGGCACTCTGACAGACCATGAGAGGGTGAATTTAAAGCCTAAATATGGAAAAACATATTTATTACACTCAGATGCTGCAGGCCTCCTGCGTCGGGTAACAGATCCACAGGATTTCTGATGTCTGAAAGCCAATCTAAACATAATCCTTCTTTACAAACAAGACTTTTATTTGCTGCAGACATAATCTCCTTCCATGTAGCAGCAGCTCTGTTATTATTCTGGGGAAATACTTTTTTTTTGCTGTGCATAAACGATGAAGGAAAAAGTGCAGATCCTATTAGAGATACTGCAATGTGCAAAAAATATGCTTGTGCTGTTTTGGAGATGGAGGGGCTGAGATAAACGCGGCTCTTCTTTTATCAGACTCTGGGTTTTGTCTTGCGGGGCCGATGGTTCTTTCATCAGGACTTTTCTGTTATCCCTCAGTCCCCCTCCACATCCATTTCTACTATCTCTTCCCTCCTTTCACTCCTCTCTCTTTTCTCTCTGAAGCAGTCATCAATCTCATGGTCCAGTAGAATCCATCTAATCATGGCTGCTTTTCCACACCTCCTCCCTCTCAATCAGTCTCTCCTTCTCTCCTTCAGTGGATGCTTGATCCATCTTTATATTTCTCGTCACCTCCCTCGCCGTCGCTCTGTGCCCTGCTCTCTATCCTTCTGGCTTTTCTCTGGTTTTGTCTGTGCGGCTCCTCATTTCAAGTTTCCCACATTCCTGTGTCATCTCTTCATATCATCCTGAACTACCTTTACTTTTCCTCTCCTCACATCCTGCCTCCAACTCATTGGCAGCTGAGCTTCTATCGCATTCAGTCTCCCTAAAGCCACTCAATCTCCTCCTCCCTCTCTCTCCCACAAAACCACTAAATCATCATATTCATCCGCTTTCCTAGACCTTGATCGCTCCTCGTTCCCCTCTTCCTTTTTGCAGATTAGCTTGTTTTCACCTCTGTCGTTTCCTGAGGAGGGTCTATTGGTTTTATAATCCTCCAAAACGACCGTACACTCATTTTGCCGAAGCCCGGAACAACCGATATCCTCGTTTGACGATGCACCTCACGAAATCCTGCAACCTTACTTCACCTCAGAGCAAATTGAAAGATGGCTGTATCGTTTCATGCTGTTGTGTCACTTTGAATTACATTAGTGCTCGGCAGACATCCTCTCCTGAATGTGTTACACTTCCAACAGAATACCAGCCGATGGGAACACAGCGCTAAGTTGCAGTGGGAAATATTCAGTAACACCAGTGTGAATGTGTGGTTGGCAGAAACTAATTGGCCAGAACAGACCACACAGTCTGCTGATTTTAAGAAATTAAAGTTTCTTTTGCTGCCAGATGAAGGACATAGTGTAACAGTAGAAAGTATCATTGTTTTCAAATTGGATTTTACTTTACATTGACACAAAATGACATAATGTGGTGATGAATAGCAGGTAATGCTAAACTTGCTAAAGCCTCTCCTCATGTGTTCATTTAAGATTCACTGTGACATTCAGGAGGAGCTGCTTGTTTTGTGCTCAGTACATTTTACTCATATACTTTGTTTAGCTGCTACCATATGTGGAACAGAACATGGCTCTCACTACATGCATGTTACCATGGTTACCAAATGATTAGCATAAGTATATACTTTGTTTAAAGGTCACTTATGAGATCACATGCAAGGTCGTTTCCTTGACAGTTCACGACTGGGAGAAGGATTTAACAGCAGTCAGTCTTTAACATTCATGCTGAAATCACAGATCTGCTCTCATCGAGTCACGCCGTTCGTCTGCTTTGACCTTATGATGGAAAATGAGAATATTACTGACATACTGAGCAGGCCAAAACCCCTCACTGGGTTTGTTTCAAGTGTCTATGACAAAATGTGATCAGCTCTTTTTGACGTGTTGCGTCACTTTGGTCTCTGATTTTAGCTGCGGCTGGGCGATATGGGCGAAAAATGATACCTCAGTACACGATTTATATCTCAATACTGTTTAATCTCCTCAAATGCTCTTCATTAATGCTGAAACAAGGAGACGGAATCAAACTTTTTTTTTAACCAAATACCCTCTCTGCTGTGACAATATTGTTGGGATGATTATTGGCACTTTCAAAAACTGAATTTTACTGTGAAGGGTCAATCACACTGAGAAGCGTCGCACCAGGTGCAGCCATTCCAGGAATACAGCCGGAGTTCAAACAGGCGCCGATTTATGTTTCTGTTTCGTGGGTGCTCAGTCGAATGGCTGAGGGTTTTTATATTTGATGCAGTTAAAAGCATATCAGTTTATTTATGAGAAATATTCATTCATTTATTAAAAACAGTCAAAACAGGATTTGTTTGTCACTCACTGTTAATATCATTTATGAGGAAAATGTTCCTCCTTGCAGGTGCTTGATGAATTCATATGTGATTTTATCTTCCTGTTTTGTGTCACATTCTTGTGGCAGTTCAATACCTAATTAAACTTGACCCCTTAGGCTCCGCCCCTGGACCCGCTACCTGGTACAATGTGGCTGCTTGGCTTTTGCCGTGGGTGTTTGATTTTTTTCCCCGCAGGTGTCCGGGCCCCGGAGCACCGAATCGGTACCTTGAGTATTAACTTCTCGTTCCCAGCAATAAAACAGGTGTGACATGGTGAGTAGGAAACCTGCCTCCTATTTTATATATCCTATATTATTTGGCCAGAAGTGACATTTATGAGGAGAGCGAGTCGGCACATTGAGCTGAATAGTTGATTTTTTTTTTTTTAAATTTTATGCATGCCCAAAAACTGCCAGAAAAACGCCTCACGCAGCAGCAAGAGAGAAGCCCCCAGACACGCTGTACCAGAGGAAAACAGCGGACTCACTGGTGATGCTTCTCAGTGTGATCGAACCTTTAAAAACCAGGAAAAACACTTTTTATTCGAACTGACTATATATCCACTATCTAAGACGATGTATAGTCACATATCTCGATAACAATAAAACATCTTGACACTGCCCAGCAATAATTTCATCTCTGTTGTCAAGTCAGTCATCAGATGCTGAAGTAAAGTCTGCTGAACATCTGAACAAACTGACACATGCGGTGATGAACTCATGAAAAGCTGCTGAATGCTGCTGGATGTCTGAATATAAACATTTACACCATCTGCACTGTTTACACGTGACACCTGCTCCATGAGCGAATCACAGCGTTCAGCTCCTGTTCTCACTACAGCAGCACCGTCCCCTCAATGACTTCACCTCCTACAGAAAAAATCTGGTGAATCAGCTGCTTGTTTGCATCTCGAGTTACGTGTGATGTTAATGTAACACAGGAACGCCTCAGAATGGGATTTAAGCGCTACTACAGAGCTGCTATTTTTGCCAGCAGTGCTGCAGATCATCACAATGACTTCCCTGCTGATAAAAGGGTGCTAAAACATGTCAATGAAGAATAACTCTGAAACAGCAGATTACAGTAAAAACAGGCATAAGGTGCAAGAAGTGAAGAACAAAAAAAAAAACACTGAAGTGTGATAATTACAGTTATTATTAACACCTATTCACAGAGCTTATTGCTAATGATCTGTTAATCTAGACTGGTTGTCATGACAGCACAGTGACGGCGGTGAGAGAGAGAGAGCGAGGGAGAGAGAGCAGCGGGAGGAAATGCAGTCAGCCTGTTCTACGGCAGCATTAAGTGCTAGAGACTTTTGAATGTAACCCCCCCGGGAAGTCAATTTAGCGAGCTCATAGTGAGCTCTGCTGCACCGGCCCCTGCTCCATTACGCCTCACGCTGATCCAAGGCTCCACATTATGATCACCTTTGTGTGGAGGCGGAGACAGCCTTAAAATACTTCTGCACAGTGGTGAAACATTTATCAAGCGCTTGAGAGGTAGCACTGAGAGGAAGTGGAGGCTTTTTATCAGCTACAGCTTGTTACTGTCGAGTGCTGACACAACTGATTGACTGATGACGGCAAATCACTTCAACATTACAGCTGCACACATTAGTCCATCAATCAGTGGGATGATGGTTAACTGCAAACTTTTTTGATAATTGATCGATTTTTCCCTGTTACCGTGTCAGTTTGTAAAATGTAAGGAGTTGATTGGTCGAACTCAGGAGCCAGCGTCAGCATCCACCATTTCTAAAACTCCCGTCAGCTGTGTAAACAAGTGGACACAGAACACAAACCAGAGCTCCCGACGAGGATGTTGTTGTTGTACCTTCTCTGAGATTTAACCGTGTTCAGTGAGTAGATTCATGGGGTATTATCGCCACATACTGGAGCAGTGACGCAGCAGCAGTAGGAACCTCGATGTGACACTGGCTACGTCACTTCAGGAGGTTCCTATTGGCGTGCGAACGCCAGCTGAAAAAAAGCCCTTGATGGTGTTCAGTTCTCCAGCGGACAGTTCCTCTCACTCAGGTCCTACACCTGTCTGGTTTGAAAAAGGCCTAATGCAGCGTTAGCATTAGTTAAAGCCTGCTAGCATTACGTGAATGCTGTCTCCACTGCTGTTTGGTAACAAAGATTAGAAATAAATCTGAAATAAATGGAAATACAAAAAGACATCTGGATGTTTTGTGAAGTGGAAACAGGATCAGCCGTCTGAATCCATCCCTACAGAAGTTGAGATATTTGGACTTTTTGCTCCCTAATACATGTATGAAGTCATGCCAAGCTCAAAACATGTTAGATCCTGCAATTCCCACAATGCAACTTACTTGAGGGATCCTCAAAGCTAACCTGGTTAGCACTGATAGCTGCAGCCCCAGTACTGTCTGAACAGTTCATATTCATCACGTCTTCTAGTCTGTATTTCTCTTCAGGCACTGAACTCGGAGCGACACCTGAATTATGACACATTAAAGAAATCATCATTTACAGGTTTTACTATCGTTTAGTATTTCTGCTGCAGTTGCAGGGGCTTTGAAAAGATGTGAATCATCTGCTCTGTTGTCTTTACAATCATGACCTCTACAAGCCGGAGCAAAACGCTGGAAGGCTGCAGAGATGTGGGAGTTTCACTCTCGTTTATTGTTGCACCAGATAATTGATTGCAGTCATTAGTGCAGCGTGGAGTGACCTTGCTCGGGGGGAGGAGGGGTGGATGACTGTGCGCATGTGAGTCAGTGATGGAGGGAGTAGGAGGGGAAAAAACGGCATCACAGACGTGTTTCTGTGAGGTGCTTTTATACACTGAAATGTCGGCATTGTGTGTTTCATCGCCGTACATGTGTAAGAGAAATGAGCGTGGACGGCAGAGCCATCAGGAGGCGAATAAATCATCGCCTGAGCTCAGAGATGACGTCTAACCTTCATGCTGCCGGTGTGAATATTACTGACTTTTAATGACTGGCAGAGAAAACAGGGAAGCAGCTGCTTCAGTTGCCGTCTTCAGGACTGCTGATATAAGCAAAAGCTGCCAAAACAACTTGTGTGGAGACATTCTTTACATTGCAGCATTATGATGCGCTAATAGTATTTGAAAGCGCGACATGACCTGTAACTATCACTCAATAGCAACTACACAAAGAATCAAGTGGGTGATGGCAAAAAATATATTGCCTTTCATATCTGACGGGGGAGGAACTGCTACTCGGGACCGAATTATATCCGTCAAAAACACTTTGACTTAAGAGTGTCTGCGTTTGCTTTATGATTAGTGATCAAACAGCAGCTTCACTGCAGGAGGACACTAAAATATTCTTTGCCCTCAACCACTGGGACAAAATACTGAGACCAGAGTGAGCTGCATGTTGTGATGCTGGAGGCACGAGGATGTGAATTTTTGAGAATTTCACCTGCGTTTCAGGATTTGAATGAACCTTTTCTCCATCCAATCAAAGTATAGGAGTGAGAAATGTACGCTTGTCTCACAGATGCTGACCTGCGCTGTCCAAACCCGTAACTCCACACCTTATCTCAAACTCCTGCTGCTGGGTGTGTGATAAGCTCAACAGGAGGTTTATAATTGTCAGGCACAAAACATACAAATAAAAAAATAAAAAAATAAAGCCTCTCTTCTGTTCAGTGTTTGATCCTCTTTTTCTCAAATCTTGTGCCAAGTCTAAAACCCATTATGTCGGCTTCTAAACATTCAAAAGAGGAATTAATGCGTGAGGAATTTAACACCAACGGCCAAATTGGTTTGTATCCCACCTAATATGAGAGAGGCACAATTAAAATGTCAAGGCTGGAAGGCTCCCAGTGTGACACGAGCTATGCTTTTGTTTCCTGGATAATAAAGGACTCGATGATTGTTGTGAAGCAGCACAGCCAGCTGTACAGTCAGTATTACAGGCCACGGGCTGGACACTGTGGGCTTAGTGCAAAGCCTCTGAATGCAAAGCAGCTTAGGAGTGACAGAGGAAATGGGATATCAATAGCGGCCAACAGATTTGGCTGCTGTACAGAAGCCTGACGCTTCATCCTCACTTCAGTACTGACTTGAGCCCAAACTGTTCGGGGGCAGATCACTCTGAGGCCAAGCAGCGCTCGCAGAAAACTCTCAGCCTTTGTTTTAACTCGCTCAGAGAACAAACACTCGCCTCAAAGGACCTTATAATGATTGTCGAAAGTTAAAAGTTTATTTTCCTGAACTTGAGGACTTACCGGGCAAGGCTTCATTTGTTGTGAGCTCTGCGTCCCACTTATCTGGTGCTTCACGCAGGTTTAAACAAGCTGAGAATTATGTGTGCAGGCTGCTGTGCTGCTGGATGAGTAAGCAGGAGGAAGACGTGGGGTTTGGTGAGAAACACAGCTGCATTTCATATTTACACAGTCTGTGTTTTCTCCAGGAAAATGAGCAACCAGATGAGCGCAGGTGCATTCAGTTTGTTTTGCAGCATCAAGGACCTTAATGAGAAACAGCACTCGGCTCGGCTGAGGGGATTCAAAAAGCGGGCTCCCCCACAGCAGCCAGACCGCTGCTATGAATGCTAAGCTCCCTCATAAATTGGAAATGACAACTTGATCCATGCAGGTAATACATTTCACTGTCCGACTGGGTGACATTGCCGTTGTACAGAACTCAAGCTCCGAGCTGCATCGAGGTAAGCGGGGACGATGCTCCGAGGAGACCACTGAGGTGCTCCCAGCTCCTAAAATCAGACAACAGCTGCTGGGGACAAACAAGCAAACAGACAGGGTTCAAGTGCTGCTGAAGGAAACGCAAAGGTTAACGGCACTGACGAGTGATGTGAGGGAATAAAGTGGAAATAACCTGCAAGGATCTGCTGCAGAAGTCAGAGTGTTACAGCACTGATGAAGTGTATCAGCCACAGTCACCAGAGAGATCGAACGCCGACGGCGAGACACTCCTCACTTTTTTAAACTTTTAAATTATCCACGTAACAGTTTTGCTGAGCACACACTCTCAGCTGCCTGCCTCACATCTGCATGCACACACACACACACACACACACACACACAC
>JAQFJA010000017.1:3959803-3971904 GCA_029874485.1 Naso brachycentron
TAGAGAAAAGACAAACTTGACACCGTGTGGAGTTTCACAGCCGAGAATGTTCCAGACATCAGCTCACACGGACACAGCTGTGTGAGCTGAAGGTCGCTGGTTCATCTGCATAACACATGTTGATTTAAAAATTACGGGGCAAAGACGTGACCCCTGACAAACACCATGAGGAGAAAAAGCACAAGAAGGTCACAGAGGAAAGAAACGCAACACCCCCAACCAATCAGAAAACTTCAACATAATCCCTCTGAATGATGGGAAATACAGAAAATGGCGTTCAAACCTGCTCTAACTTTACAGCAGGTTTGGATGAGCAGCAGGTCGAGGCTTGTGGGAGACTGCTTGCTGTTAGCAAATACAGGCCGGCCTGTTATTATGGAGTCCTGGCTGTTCTCATCAGCATTCACTCTGGGGAGCACCTGCTGCTGAGGTGGATGCTCCACGACTTATTGGATTGCTAATCTCTTCCTGGGAGGCCTTTTCAGCCGGGCGGACAGATGAGGGTGGAAAAGGCAATAAGCCATCTACAGGGAGCAGCTGATGATAAACTTGAGTGAGACAGCAGCTACAGAAGGAGGGTGGGGGGGCAAGGAGGGGGAGAAATGAGAAGGTATGTCCATAAACGCGGTCGGGGGAGGATGGCGGTCTGGTTTGCGAGGACACGCCTGCCTCCTGATTTCCTTCTGCACAGCCTCAGTTATTGCTTTTATTTGAAGACCGCTCCGGCTTTCTCTCTCAATAGATCACAGTGTCGATAAAGTGATGGGGGGGGTGTTCGGCTGATTGGGAGGAGGAGAAGGGGAGGGGTGGGGGGTTGAATCTGATTCTGCCACTTACACTGAATGGTTCCTAAAGTCTGAGCTGATGTCCGGCACCGCTGATTGCTCTCTTAATGGTGATGAATGCTCAGGAAATGGCAGCCTGCTGCTACGGGTTCAGTGAGGGAAGGGAGAAATATTTCTACATCACACCACATGTGTGAAGGTACGACATCACACCAAGTACCACACTGTCACTGCCAAAACACCACAAAAAGCATAGGTGTAGTGTAGAGCTGCAGGGACACAGCAGAACGACTCTTTACCTGAGAAAATAAAGCAACACTCCTCCTGAAAAATGCATCAAATAGTGTCTGAAAAGATTTTTTTCTCCAGCCTTTAGCTAACTTTGATTAACTCTGCCTGCAGGAAATTAAAGCTGTCTTAGCCGGGCCTGTTAGGTGAGCCTGACCTCTGGCTCAGAATAGATTTTTAAAATGTTTCCTCATTCGTTTAGCACGAGTCAGTAATTCAAATCATTTAATGAGAATGTGTGTATGCATGCATGCACGCCATAAACAAACAGCACTATTTACACTTTATTCACAGTTTTACCTGATGGGATGAAAGGTAGAGAACATTCTTGTTTATTTCAATCATCAGAGGGTTTTTGTGTCAGCACCTGCAGGACGGTTTGGTAAAAATTTGGAAGGGGCAGAAATTCCCCCTTCAGGATAAATTGTAATTACACTGTGACCTCTTTACTTTTTATGTATAATCGGGTCAAATCTTAGATTTACTGTGTGTACTGGTGATGAACAAGATGCTGCTAAACCAAACATTCCCTTTAGCCTCATCTAGACTTTGTTTTTAGTGCTAATTAGCAAATGGTAGCTAGCTAACATACTAAACTAAGATGATTAACATGGTAAACATTAAACCTGCTAAACACTCGGGATGCATGCGGCGACTAATGTCCTTGATGGCTAAACCGAATCTTTAATTGCGACTGGTCGACTAGTCTATGCGCAGGAAAACAGTCAGAAAACCATCTACAACTTATTCTGTACGGTTAAGACGTTTAAAACACACGTTTTGTGTGTATTTAGGAGCCATTTAGCCTGAACATTCCCTCCAGGACGATTAATGTCACCGAGCTGTTAATTTAAATGCTGTTGTAATGTGCCGCACTTTGTGCTGTTAATTATGAGGCTTGCGCACATTAAAAAATGTGACAACTGACGGACGCATTTTGCTTTCAATAGCATTTAAAACAAAACGCATTTCCGCTGAAATGTGTGACACCTTCAGGCATTAATTATGAACAGTCAGCGCACATTAGGCGCTCCTTAACTGCTGACTTTATGAACCGCCATTGTTGATGCTGTATTTAACATGGCGGTCTAACGGCGAAGCTTTTCACCATCAGTGTTGAACAAAATGACTGAATGACTGGTAAACTGTAGCCTGCTGGCGTGCAGCTCTTTGATGCTTCCTGTTGGGCATGCGTAGGGACAGCTGCATGCCTGGCTTTGAACCTGCACAACTGTTGTGGCATCTTCATGCGTCACAGCACATCAAACACATCTCCAAGGCTGTAGGGAGTCAAAGCTGCAATCCCACGGACTGAAAGCAGGACTATCACAGCCTGGTTCATTACACAAAGGCTGTTCAGATTCAGTGTGAACTGAGACTGTCACGGGGAAGCTGGCCTGTTTTCTTTCTGCATAAAATCAGCTGAATGTTGCTTCTAATGTCAGAGTTTTGTGTTTTTGCTCATTACAACATGATGGACCAACGATGACACAGCAACAATTCGGCGCATCGATTGTAACTCAGGCGAATTAAATGAGTCTGCAACAAAATTTCCCCCACAGTGGATTTTTGCTGGAAAGGTCACCAGGTGTCCAAAACTGAATCGATGCTGCTTTTACCTCGAGCTGCTGACGAATGCAGTAAAAATGACCAGAATATCAAGATGAGCTGCTGAGCTGCTGAGCAAGAAAACAACCCGTCAGTAAATATTCAAGGCATGAATCTTCTCTGGACTCACGATTCGATTACAATTCAAATGCAAAATGATTCTCGATGCCTCTGCAATGTGTTACATCATTAATTTTCTATTTTACTGCACATGATTACTTTTTATTAATCAATACAATCAGTCAGATAAATCTGAACTCATTTGTATTTCCACAGTGCTTCAGAAGTTACACATTGTCCACCACATATTGATTTTTTCATTTGAAAAGCTGCGCATCGCCTTCACTCACTCAAGAGAGCGAACCAGTGAAAAGCCTGATGTTATATACACCGACACAGTGGAGGCAATGTGGCCGTTAATCCGCCAGGAAAACCAACGAAGAAGACAAGCTTCCTGTTGTCTCCCAGGGAAAATGTAAACGGGATTTTGGATGTAAAGTAACACTGCCCGCTAAATTGAGGAGAGTTGGAAAAAAGGAAAGTGAACATGTGTGTGTGTGTGTGTGTGTGTGTTTTGACAGTAAGTGGGTAGCAGCAGCTCAACACGAGTGAAGCCTTTAACCCTACAGCATTCTTAAAAGTCAAAGACTTTTAACAGTTGAATCATGGCAGCGCTAGCGGCACAAGCTAATCCAGCTAACGGCTACGCTCACGCTGCGACTTCTTTTTGGTCACACAGCTGTTGTCAGTATTGACTGAGCATGTTAGTGGATCAGCGTTACAGTTAGTTTTTCACTCTGACGCTTAATGTTTGCTCTTATCCAGATGAGTATTGGTTGTTTTGTGCAAGCAGCAAACTCCATTATGTCGCCTGTCGCAGAATCTTCCACGTCCACATCACAACGCATCTTATCATGAGAAAATTTCACGCCTCGACTAAGATAATCTTGTTATTCTGTGTCTCTATCACACATTACTGCAGTGGGAGGTTTATCACAAAGGTTAATATGATTGTCAGTATCATCTGTTAACTTTTTTTTTAAAAGAACTTTACATATCAAATAAGGTTAAATAAGAGTTTTTAGAAGATAAGGATTTTTGGGGCCAGCGCCAAAATTGGGTTTACAGGTAGAAAACTGCCATATCTGATGTATCAGCAGATATTATATCAATAGATAATATTGGTTATCATCTCCTTGTGACAAAGATATGTAATGGAGGCAGGATATCTCACATTTTAACAAACTTTATTCCAGGAAACCCTTCACACACGACTGCCCTCTGCTGGACCAACTTAGAAATGACACAGTTTTAAATCATTAGTCCAAGCATTTTATCTGGCCTTAAAAATCAGTTTTAATATTCCCACATATCAGAGGACATAAATGCTGATACCGATGTATCTGCGACAGGCTGATACTTCCTTCACGCCCTGATAAATTCTCTTTACAGAAGATGAAAATGTAGGGATGAGATGAAAGTGACCCGATTACAGCAGCGTCAAAGTGATGGGTCAGTGGTTTCAGGTTACAAAGACTGAGACACAAACGTTTTATCTCAAAATCTGTTTGAAAATTCTGTGTCCCGTAATATTTTATTAAATTGTTTTTTACACTTTAAAGATTATTTTTCAGTTTTATTTTAAACCTATTTCTCCGATCCAGTAAAATAAATATTAATTTTTACATCCATTAACAAAGTTTTTTACAATGCCACAACATGCCACAAACAACAAACAACTGCGGATGATAATAATGTAAACAAACTCGTATGGTGAAAAATCCTGACCGCAGCAATCTGAGATAAATTATCAGTCAATAATTTATCAGCACTGACAATTATGACCAGTTGATCATTTCCTTAATAATAAACTGGTTAATATCACCAAATGCTACGTAACAAATACATTACTTTAAATTTGAGCAGGACAGCAAACTGAAACCAGAACACACAGGCATGGTGGCGAATCAAACAAAGCAAAAGCATGCCTGTAATCTGGATACTCTGCATATTAACGACCACTGTAGTGTAAGAAAAACCCATGGCGCCTGGAGCTGATTAAATATGAAAAATCATCCGGAGAATGTAATCAACCGCATCCTGAAAAATGCATGGGGTTCACATATTAGAGAGGACACAGTGTGCATCTCAGCAGAACTCACATTAGTGTGGCCCTGTTTGTTATTCTCTTCCAGTGAAGGCAACTGGATGAGACAGATATTCCTGAAATAATCTAAGCAGATAAAAGGAGCTTCAGACGAGTCATTTATCATTTTCACATCATAACATTCATGTTGCAAAGCATTTATGCAGTCAAAACTCAGCGACTAATGGGGAACAACATGCGTATTCACATCTTATACACAGCAAATCTACGGGCTTCTCTGCAAAGATAAGTGTGCCCCGCTCGCCTGGAGTACAACAATAACAAAACAGAGCCCCGAACGCCTGAGAATAAACACGCTGCAAGAAATGATTACACCAAACAAACCTCAAATGTGTTTTGCCTCTTTCCTCAGGTCTTTTTGTGTGCTCAAGGGGAAGAATTGTTGTTTTTTTCCCCTCTGCTCCAACGAGAGTACAGTCAAACAACAAATAAACTCTGCCTGCTGCAATAAATATTAAAGATAAATTGAGTGAGCTCTCTTGCTCAGATTAATTCCCAATATTGCTCAGTGTTTCAACCACACGCAGCATCGTCGCCTCTGTGATCATGATACATATGTACGTGTTTGGAATCTGTCATGTAGTCTTGGGGATGCACATCATTTATCAACTGATCACTGGGTCTAAAAATTTTCTACTGACTTTTTTTGACTGATCGAGAAGAAGACAGAGACCAGAGCGGTCAGGCAGCACAGGAACACGGACTCCACTTTTAATACTGACGCCTCTATATGACCTGTATGTATGTTCAGGAGACCAGCAGTGTGATTTCTATAAAGTTATTCTGAATTTCTGCCACCTGTTTGAATTTACTGCAAAGTCAGACAAAGCGACTCACAGCGTGCAGACTGGAAGAGCCGATGATTCGATTTTTCCACAGAGAGTGCTACATTAGCAAGTTATAAGTGAGATGGAAAAGTTTCTTGTTGGATAATCTTCTTTTCAGTGTTTCAGTGCATTTTGTAGTTTGGGCATTATGTTATTAGGGCAGGATCTGGGGGTGAACTGGGTCAGAGAGCACTCGCAGCCTGTGACAGAAATACACTGATCGGGATGACATCGCGTGCAGGCGGAAAGGACCTCGAAGGGATCAAAGCTTTAAACCAAACGCACACGCTCACCACATCGAGATCTTTTCAACACATGCAGGTGGTGTCTCATGAATCAACACAAACCAAAGCTCCTAGAGTCGCTTAAAAGTGAGCAAGGTAAAAAAATAATAAAAAATGGAATAAGAGCAACAATACGTACTGAGTAAAAGTCCTCTCTGATTATTATTCAGGCAGCTTAACTAACTGTTATTTGACCTTCAGACGTTTCCTCAAAGCTGCTTCAAGGCAAGAAAAGAGACAAATGACAGAAACCTCTTCAGCTCCGGTTCCACTGAGCGGCACAGTTCGGTTTGGTACGGCACGCAATCGTTTACTTTTCTGCTGTTGAAGGGTACCAAACACAGTACCATACCGTTTTTTGGTCACACTTTCATAGGTACCAAGCAGTCCCATAAGAGGGCGGAGCTACACACACTGCTGACTGCAAGCAGACAAAAATCTGTTTTTAAGTGTTGTTGTACAACTGTTCATATATCACTTCGGTCAGTTTCATATATATATTTTTAGGAGAGAATGTCACCACGTAGTTTATCCAAATAACGCTTGTTTGTAAATCAGTCACGCAGTTTCTTGACTTGTGAGGAGCTGCAGCTGGCGGTCTGAGCCGCTCTGCTGGCTGCAGCAGCCCGACGCGTCCGGCCGTCACTGCAGGGAGAAAGCTGATGAATTAATCAGCCCACCTTCAATGACAATATATGACAACTTGAGGAGAATTTGAAAGGACTTATTTGTCACATACACATTTCGTGCATATACATTAGTGAAATATCTGAGCAACAGCAACAATTCATTTGTTTTTGTCTTTCTTTGATGATGACATTCACTTTAGTAACACCTGGATCCTCAAACACTTCATAAAATGCTCGTGAATTTCTACTCACTTATGCAGGTGAAATATTTTTCACCTGGAGAAGAAAGTGGCAGCGCGCCGTAACAGTGCGCTCCTGCTGCGCAACACGTACGCATGTGACATAAACCCCGCCCACCAAGTAAGTGACATCCCAGAGGCTTTTGAGAAGACACGACTAACATCAGACATCCTCAAGTCCTGTATGTTCAGTGTCATTAGCATGAATGATTTATTACCGCGTCCAAACATGAAAAAACAGCAGATATGTAACATACATGAACCTGCAGGATACAGTGAAGAGCAAACTGTGAAATGTTTAATGAGCGACTTTGCTCTTCCTCCACCCGGCCGAACATTTCCCCAAGTCACTCTTACAGGAAAAGACAGTGGAACGTCTGCAACTCTTTAATCCCCTTTACATCGATTTCTTCACCCTGCAACACTGCCAACACGTCGGATCAAATCTGACTAATTATTTTCATCATTAGGCCGAAAAGAACAACAAATCCCTGATCAGATCACCGTTCACAGTGTCACACAATGTCCCATCGTCTGATACTACAGACCTCTACAAAGAAAGTTTAGCTGGTGGTTACGTATGCAAACTTATGCTACCTCATAACACCGTGACAACAGCAGTTCAACTGAGCTGACGTCAGAATGACAAGAGTAGAAATGACGTCAGTTCCTATGTGCTGTTTTAACTTCTGCAGCTTCTCAGCGAGGAGCAAACGCAGCAAAAGGAGAACTGAGTCAGCAGCACAGGGTTAATGAACGTCACACCACAAAGACAAAATATGTGGTGAGAGTCCTGCAGTCCTTCAGCACAGAAGAGGCTCTGCGGTTTACACACATTCAGAGGGAAATCAAACCAGCAACACAGATATTCACAAAATAAGAGATGCTTTAATTCCTCATCCAACAAAACAGGTTCAGACTCCGGTTAACACACCATCAGTCCCCACAGCCAACACACACACAGGGGCTCATTCAGAGCTTAAATTAGGCCCCAACGATATTAGGAGGCAAGAATAATCTGATATCTGACATATCGGCCATTAAGTACTTGTGGGAAAGACATGTAAGGCAGGATATCTTACATTAACAAACTTCACAAACAAACCTTATATCTAATTGTGATTATTTGCAGTGATATTGCGACTGTGGTATGATTTGCGATATTAGGAGGAATGGCCATTTCTACATCATTATTCTCTTTTTCACTGATGAACATGTTAAAATGATTATGGTGTGGTTTTTGAAGGGATGTGCAGTCTGCAGAATCTGATGTGTAGGCCAGGACGACTCTATCTATCTTGATAATCTATAAATCACTCATGTGTGAAGATTTGCTGCTTTTCTGTGACTTCTGTTAAAGTAAACTGAATATATTTGGGTTTTTAACTTTGACTCAAACAAAGCAAACCTGACTGTCACCGTTTTCTGACATGTCATCGATCAAACTAATAAAAAACTGCTGATTAATTGATGCAATTTCAGGCCAACTGAAAATGTAACTCACTTGGTGAAAGTAATAAAAAATAATAGGCCCAATATAAACTCTTTGACTTGCTCTCCAAAGCCCTTCTGACTTTCCAGGGACTAATTTATCCTTTTTGCAACCATCAATATTGTGAGGTGAAGAAAAATATGAGCAGTGGCAGTGAAATCCCTGAAGGAGCCACAGACGGATACTGAGGTGCTGCTTTGTGTTTCAAAGAGCACAACAGAGACGAATATGAACTTTTGAATGTGAGCTTTTTCACCGGGATAAATCACCTGAGCTCCTCCTCGTTTCATCACAGCGTGTGCACAGTGCAACCTGCAGCCTCATTTCAGTAACAAGAGTGGATCGAGATCGACCCCCAACTTTCTGACAGGAAACATCTGTTCAGTCCAGATGATCATCTCAGAAACCTCACCATCCAGGTCTGTTAGTCTCACGCAAATTTATTTTTCTTCTTCCTGCGCAGAGCGCAGCTACTTAACAAGACCAACTGGGATAATATGAGGATCAGATTGCTCCACATTAAATCTGCCCGCCCTCAAAATCAATTTGCCAGACATCATTTTGAGAGGCAAATGTCAAATTTACATGTAGGTCATTTAAACATGCATCAAGTGTATCAGCATACCTGAAGTAATTGGTGCTGAGTCTGGTTTCTCAAAGATTAATGATGCTCTGTATGATGCTTGTGCATGTAGCTGCATTCTCTATAATTAGGCCTAGGAGGAGTCGAACACACGACTATTCAAATGAGTTAGACTGTGAGCTCATGGAGAGCAGATGCTGATTGAAATTAACTGTTCATACAGCAAGATATTAATATTAACGACCGAATGCAACAGAAACAGAACAAAATCCTATACATGCAGCCTCAGAGAATGAAATGAAACATCTTTTGTGTGGTGACTGAGGGCTGAGCTGCACTCTGATTTTAATTAATTTAGCTCAACTAAAAACAGCACGACTCTGACTCTTCATCCCCTGAACCCTGCACACGAATATCAGTCAGAAACCATGTTGGGCTTCCATAAAGAGGATTAGAGTGAGGAAGAGGGAATCAGACAAAAAGAAGAAATATCTGCTCCTGCATCTGCCGCGCAGAGCGGCAGCATAAAGCTACTGTCCAAAAATGTCTTCCTAAAGTCTTTTTTCTCTAACTGAGAAAAACAACTTGCTTATTGGAGCAGAAATTTTCAAATGGTTTGGTTTTGAACGTGTTTCATAAGCCACAGGGTTTCCAAATACGCTCGACATAACGGTCCACACGAACTTTCAATTCACAACCTCAAAATTAGAGTGACAAGGTATCCATGCGGCAGCAGAGATAAGGCAAAGCGTGCCCTCACACAAACAAAGCTTCCTCGAATTATGTCTGTAAATTCAGAGCTCTGCTGGGCCAAACAGCCTGTGGAGTCACACAGGAAGACAGCTGATAAGGTCCTCGCCCCTCCATCCCTCGCTGTTTGACCACTCCAATGAAAACCCAATCATCCACTTGACCTCGAGGGGAACTGGGAGACACAAGCAGTCACAGCAGCAAGCTTGGCAAATCAGCACAGTCCATCATCAGAACCCAATTATAAAAACCCAGGGCGAGGAGACTCAGCTCCGCACTCATCCCGTGCCAAGTGTGGCGGCGGAGGGGGCACAGCAGGCTTTGCAGCAGAGCCACGCGTGTGGAAATGGGAAGGCAACGGCAGCCAACATGCAACCACAGCTGGAAGAGCGCGAGATAACAGGATGCGGGGGAGCAGCATGAAGCGAGCACAGCCTCGCTCCGCCTGCCTCACACTGACTCGTGTGATACGACTTCACTCCCCAAACTGAACCGCCATGACCCTTCCAGTTATGCACAAACACTATTAGGTACTTAACAACCCCTCCCACACACACACACACACACACACACAAAGCCGTATGAAAGATGTTTGATCAGAGCTGGCTGCAGCAGTAACAAACTCACCTCATCAACCTGAGTTCACTAGTGACACAAACAAGATCTGAGTCCAGGTCACTTTAACCAAATACTTTCCGTAATTGATGTTTTTTATTGACAATGATGGAACATTTTGAGGGCTGTCCGTCATTTTTTACAAACTGTAATTCACATCCCTGTCCAGTTGGTGGCAGGGTGTCAAATTAAGTAGCTACTGACTAGAAATCTTAGTGTCCGGTGCAGCAGCAGAGCGCAGCTTCAGCCTCCAGAACAAAACAAAAACTGCGATGAGAAGCCGTCTGTGTGAGAGAAAAACACAAACCTGATGACAGTCGATCACGCCTGATGCTTTGATTACACATGAGCGAGCGCACAGTTTAAAGCCACACGAATCAGGAGGAAGGTTTGAGTTCAGGCCACAGCAGCTCAGCTCAGCTCATTTTTTTGTCAGTGGTTTGTTCCTGGTCTAATTTTGTAAAACTGCAGCATTCATTTGCCTGTTCATACACTACGGCACAATGTTTCCTCCACTGTTACTGTGTGGGTAAAATCATTCATCTGCTCAGTGTGCTATTTTATTAAGTTCATACAGCAGCAAAAGTCAGAGAAAAAAAGTGTCGTGTTTTCCACAGAGCGGTCACACAGTCGCTGTCAGCTGTTCAGCCGTTCTCTTCATGCCATGGTTAAAATGCTTCATCCATACGTTGGTATATTTATTTTATTCAAATAAAAATGAATGAAAACAATTACATCTTATCATTTAAAGAAGAAAAATTAAACTGACAGATAGTAATTGATCATGGGACACTTTTTGTCCCTGTCCGTCAAAATGAGGGACCATGGGGGGGTGTGAAGTGACCTGTGGATCTGAGCCTTTCAGATGCTTCATGTTTGCTGTCAGTTAAACCACAGACGACGTCTGCCTGAACATTTGGGACAATAACAGCTTATTGCGTTGTCAGTCCTTATCATTTGTAATTTCTGTAAACAGAAGCAGGCAAACGGGTGACACATGGCGTTCGATTTCTCCTTGGTGAAGACATCACTTGAACCGTGGCATGTGCACAGTAACGATTTCATAACGAAGAAGCAGGCTGTTGAATGTTTTATTCATATGTGCCGTGTTGCTCAAAGGAATGGCGATCACAGCATGGCGTTGTTGGATACAACAGTCATCTGTGTCGATGGAGTCATATGCAGAGCCGGAGACACGTGTGGCTCAGCTCCGGCCAACAAGATTATCAGATGATCCAATGAAGTCTGGACGGCGGTCACAGACATGATCACACCACGCTAGCTCAGCTCGACACATGAAACACACAGCCGCCTGTGCAGCTTTCCAACGCCTGCTCCACAGAGACGGGGCGAGCGAGCGGACAGAGAGCGAGCCAGTGTGGAGGTCAGAGCACATCAGTGTGAGACCAGTGAACACCGTCAGAGCGAGAGAAGACTCCTACAGCCACAGCGCCACCAAAGTCCAGACCCCATGGAAGATGACAGCTGCCTCCTATCAGAGATCACAGCGCAGCCACACAGCTCAGATCTGATGCTTCAGAAATGATGAGTCGTTCCACAGAAACCAGGAATTCTGCATGAAAACAGGAAACTGGGCGGCGCCCGTCTCCACTGGTTTAACTGCTCCTGTTGTGATTCAGCTCAGCAATTTGGATCAATATTATTCGGAAAGACGGCCAAAGGACAGTTTACACCCACAGAGGGAATTGTTTTTTTGTTGTTATTCGCCTCCCTCCTGAGTTCAGAAGAACAAGAACATAGATCCCATTCTTTGGACTGTGCGTGCAGTAACAAGGAAGAGACGGGCAGAGCTCGCCCACCGCTAATTAGCTTA
>JAQFJA010000017.1:3995218-4015398 GCA_029874485.1 Naso brachycentron
CTGCCCTGTTTCTTTCTTTTTCTCTTTAAATCACCTCCTCTTATATATTTTTATTTCTTTTATTTCAGTTCTTTGTCTTCTTTTATGCATCTGCTCGTCTCTCTGGGTTCCATCTTCTTGATTTCATTTATTTTTTCTCTTTCTGTTTTTTTCAACCTGTGTATTTCTCCTCTGTCTCTCTGTTGGGTTTGTTTTCTTTTGCCCTCTCTTGTGGCATGTGGACTAAAAACAAAAGGTCTTCATGCCCCCCTGCTTTCAGTCACATTGTGTCTTCATAGAAGTTGGTCTCCAGTCTTAAATTCACATGGAGATATTGATGCCTGGCTGAATTTTTTCTTCTTCTTCAGATTAACCCAAATAAAATCCAGCCCTCATAGTTTCACTGGGCACTCATCTTATCCACCACATAAAATAAAACTGTCAATCTCTTCTTAGGTAGACCTTCAGGTGTCTTTTCTCCTCCTGTCGAACAGAGTTATCTCTTATAAGCCATTGTTCCTCAAGGTGCTTTGCAGCCTCAGAGAGAAATGTCGGCCGCCTTAGCTCAGAAAATTTCCCAGAAAACTAATATTTCAGCTGTGAATAAAATTTGTGGCCAACTGTTACCTGAGTTTCAAAGTTTTAGAGGGAAAGAGTCAGCTGAGGTGAAGCTACAGGAAGATGTCTCCACCAACCGACAGTTCACCTTATTCACAAGGGTCACCATCTTAATTCCAAAGCGAGGCTTGACTGGGCAGGTGCAGCAGAGACATTTCATAGCGGCGACACAATGTCAGATGCATCACTTCACCCGCAAGGATGTCATCTTACTGCCGTGTCCCCGGCTGTAATTCTTACAAGAGGAGGGAGTCCTGTCGCAGTTAGACATTCCACCAATTTCCAATCAATTCTGAAATCTGTTGCAAGTGAATTGTAAAAATATAGGGAGATATCAGTACAAATTTTCAGGTAAGATTATCTTATCTCTTATCTCTTCATATCATAAATTTGGAAATCAAACAGCTGAATTTCTTTAATTTGTGGCTCTGCTTAGGGCTTAGCAGCAACAAGCATTAAGCAGCTTCAGCAGCTTTTTTGTGGAGCTGCTCTCGTCTAATCGTGGCCTTAGTTTAGTGTTAGTGTGATAATATTTGTTAATCAGCAGTAAACACAAAGTCCAGCTGAGGTGGATGGAAATGTTGTTAGTTTTGCAGATATTTGGTCATAAATTAAACTGTGAATGCACAGTGTCTGTGGTTAGTTCACTGTCTGTAATAACAGCGGGACATTGGAGTGTCTGTGGTTAGTTCACTGTCTGTAATAACAGCGGGACAGTGGAGTGTCTGTGGTTAGTTCACTGTCCGTGATAACAGCGGGACAGAGGAGTGTCTGTGGTTAGTTCACTGTCCGTGATAACAGCGGGACAGAGGAGTGTCTGGTGTTTCAGGGTTGGCTCTGTAACCTTACACTGCAATGTGAGATTGAGCTGCTGACCAAACACACATTAATGCAGCATGAAGACAGATGATGCAACCAGCAGAGAAAATGTTAAAGTTATTAATCAAACTGCTGCTATTGAACAGAAGATGTGACAGAAAAACTCCTCCTTCAGTTTAGTGTACGATTTTCTTCAGTCATAAACAAATGCATCAAAGTTATCTTTCAGCTGAAAAATATTTGACATGTTTCCTTCCGGTTTCCTCCTCTCAGGTCGAAGGAGATGATAAAGGAGGCCATCTTGGATAACGACTTCATGAAGAACCTGGAGCTGTCTCAGATTCAGGAGATCGTGGACTGCATGTACCCAGTGGATTATGGGAAAGACGCCTGCATCATTGAAGAAGGCGATGTGGGCTCTTTGGTCTACGTGATGGAAGGTGAGGAGATGTTGTCACATGATCTATCACATGACCTGTAGCTGTGTTGAGTAGCAAGTTTTTTTTCAGTGTTCAGTCTTCACTTTGCATTAAACTCCAGTGAGAAGCTGCAGCTGAACAGTGTTTCAAAAGAACTTGAGAAAAGACATGAAGGAAAGATAGATGAACGAGAAGGAAACCTGCTCTTAAGATTACAGAAATGCTGTTTGCTTTTGCTTTCTAAAGTTACACTTCAAAGTTTGGCTCCTCTCTGTTTCCAATTTCCAGGAAACAACTTAATATTTTCTGAAGATTTCTCAGAAGATTTACTCTAAATGAGTGTTCACTGACTTGAGAAGTTAATAATTTAAAAACAAGAACCTGCTTTTCAACTATTTTATTTAATTTTCGGCAGTTAGCAGATAATTTGAAGGTTTTTAAAATGGGATTAGAAAAGTTAGTGTCTTGGAAATGGAATCATCATCTCTTGAACGAGATGCTGGTTAAAGTTCTGCAGAGGCTCTGAGCTTCGTGACATTTCCAGCTGAAACAGAGGAGCGTGTGAGAAGTAGCTGCAGAAGTCTCCTGCAGCTCAGTTTGACCTTTAGGACGCCGTTTTCTCAGCTGCTGGTCTTCTTCCTGGAACGTGTCAGACTCGCAGCATGTGTTACATAACGTGTCAGAACGCCTGAAGGCATCTGAACGCTCACCTCCTCTCAAACACAGCTGCACTCTTCACTGTAGTTTCTTCCTCTTGGCATCATCTTCTCTCCTGTGTGGCTTTGCTGCGAGTTCACATCACTAACAGCTGCATGTGTAACCGCACGGTTCTGATATCAGGACACAAACAGACAATGCTGATGTTTCAGCTCGTCTGAGAGCTCATACAGGTCTGATAGCCACTCTACCTCTGCAGCTGCGTGCTCAGCCGCTGAGTGTTTAGTCAGTCTGCTGCTTCTTTCTGTCTGTTCAAACCCAGTTTGCAACCTATGTATAGTCATCAAAACTCTTTTAGAGCAAAATGATGAAAAAAACACCTCAAGTGTAAAAGTATATAAGTTTTTTGATGATGCTGTGGAAGTGTTGTTGAATTGTGCTATCACTTATTTTGTCACATAAGCAGTGCTTTCAAAAAAAGAGGCAGGTCTCTTAAAGGAACTCGGCTGGATTCTTTGTTATATTTAGAGTTTCATTGGAGGTGAGTGCCTTACACAAGAACCTGTTCAGTAACTGGATACTCAGACTTCAAACACAGGATGGGGTCGGTGTGTTTGGACTGCAGCTGCAGTCACAGGACAGGTGAGCAACAACTGAGCTGTGAGGTCGACTCACTTTTCAATTAAGTTTTTCTTTAGATTATTTTGTTTCACTTGACTGCATTATGGACTAAAATGTTTTCAAAAAGGATTGATGTGTCAGTGTTTAGAATAAATCATTTCGGGTCATCGTGGCCACAGTCGGACTGTTTTCAGGACAGTGTTTAATCTTTTTATCTTGGTGTTTCTGGATTCACAGCAGCTCGACAACAGACCTCCAGATGGCCAATCCTCCATGTCGGTGGGTGGAAACGAGCCGTGTGAACCAACTGATGACATTTATATCTTAGTAAAAGCTGCTGGGCAGAATTCACTACATGTTGAGTTAAAGAACAAGTGGTCATGATGTGGAAAAACGTCTTTTGTCAGATTTAATTTTAAGAGATGTAAGCTAATGAGCAACTAAATGTTAAAATGACTCATTTTTGAATGAAGTCTGGTGTGGGCAGACAAGACTCAGAAAGACAGATTGTACAGCTGTCGATAGTGCGCGTGTGTGTCTGTGTGTGTGTGTGTGCGCAGTATGTTGAACACATCACCTCTTCACCTTCTGCTTTTTAATGCAAATGAGGGATGCAATTTCATTGCAAGTTATTGCAGAGAAGTTCAGGCCAGTGACATTTCTGGAAAGAAACCCTGTTATCTGTATTTTACTACTTGAGGACACAACGGCTCCACTGACAGGACATGAAATCAGCATGTCTCATCGAACCTGACTGTCTTTGATGTGATTTGCATCTGTCAGGCAGGTTTAAACAGCAGCACCATTTGTGCTCAAAGTGTGCAGGATTTAGAAGAATCGTCCGGAAACAAATGGCAGGAATGGAATTTAGGATTCATAAGTACGATTTCATTAGTGTTTCATCCCCTGAAAATAAGAATTGATGTGTTTTTATCATATCTACAGAGGCCGCGTGTCCTCTTCCACACTGTCCACCATGTTGTACTGACATGTTTCCACAGAAGCCTGGAATGGACAAACCAAACATCGAGAGGGCCAAGAACGTGGGACTCTCCTGAACACTAGAAAGGAGGGGACTTTCTGTCAGTGCAGTCTGAAACTTTGCCACTAGATGCCGCTAAATCCCTCACACTGGACCATTAAACAGAATGTCCTCTGGCACTGAATTCAACCCGTAATCCTAGAAATTAACTCTACTTATTTGATTCATCAGTCACATTTCTCTCCTGCTCCTCGTCAAGCACATTCCTGCGGCTCAACCAGTTTATCAGTTTGCCGATATTATCTGCCAATATTAGCCTATCGCAGATATATCCGTATTTGTGAATATGTTCTCTGATATGCACCGACACTGACACGTTTTCTTAATGCTGGAAAAAATGCTTGAACTAGTGATTTGACATGGTGTAATTATGTAGGTTGTCCAGCAGAGGGCGGTCTGTTTTCTTAATAACTAATGTGTTTATTGTTCAGTGAGCCGATGTTTGGAATAAAGTTTGTTCAAATGTCAGATATCCTGCCTCCATTTCACATCTTTGTCACAAGTATTTGATCAACACATTCGGTCAGTAAATATGTATGTATATCAGCTGATACATCGGATTAGCTCCAAAAATCCCATATTAGTCGGGCTCTAATATATTTAACACACATCATATTAATTTTATAGAAATGTTGATATGATGCGCGTTATCAGTGTTTTAAAGCAACATGCGGGTTTTTGCCCTTTAAATATTTGTGAACATGTAGAGTATATATTTATTATCTGCACAATTTGTAACTGGCAGCTCAGGTATTTGTTTATTGCTGCAACACCTGATGCTGTATATGTGTAGATTTTTGTACATTTTCATGTGGATTCATGTGTAAGTGCGTGTATATACATACACACTTTATTTGCTGGGTGTGTTTGTGTATACACTTGTACATATTTTCTCATCAGTTACTTGCATTTTGGTCTGTATTTGCTGTATAGGATAATGTTTTCGTGATGTATCATTTTGGAATTCACCGCATATCACATGATCTGTGTCTGTTTAAGATGGCGCCTCACATTGTTTTCTTTAGTCTGCTGAAGAGCAACGTGGATCAGAACGTCACTCACTGGGTGAAATAATGAAATGACTTGAAACTGGAGCTCTGCAGCGTGTGAGCTGTTTTCATTTTCTCTTCAGTGTGTCAGTGTTCTGCAGAAATGTACAATCCCAACGTTTTTTGTGGTGACTGGGCTGCATGTTGCAAGAAAATGTTTGCGATTACAAACGATCAGTACATATACATATATGCAGAGTAATCTGTAGGCTGATGGACGACGAGCTGGACTGAACGGCGTCCAGCAGAGTTCTGCTATCTTTAAACACCTTGTCACCAGTGTGAGGACGAGCAGACAACAGCTGCAAAGGTACAGAGGAAAAACAAGATTCCTTTGCTGATTCCCTGTGGCAAACAGGCCTCCACGCTACAACACCCCCTGCCCCCCACACCACACACACACACACACACACGCACACACACACACACAACATTCAGCTGTCAGCAGTGACTGCATGAGGCTTGCCGCGGAGTATCGAGGTTGAGCCGGTTGCAGAGCTGCCACAGCGGTGATGGCTGCAGTGACGTGCAGGAGGATCGTCGGTGAGTCCTGAGTGAAGCTGCTCTCTGTTTGGATTATTAAACTGCAGATGAAAGAATACTCAAGATTTATCGAATGTCTCCCATGGCTGTTATTTGAAGGATAATTATATTTTCCAGTCATTTATAAAAAGCAACAAGACACTTGAGGCAGTGCTTTAGTGTGATGTTTGAGCAGAGAAAAGCACTCAGTTATGTTAACAAAGCCTCTCATCTGCTGTGAAATGGCTGCAACGCTCGGCCTCGAGTGGCTTGTTACCATGCAGACCTGTGACCAGCAACAGTTAATGCACTCACTGAAAATCACCACTCATACTGGGAATATGAAGTAATGCTGCATTAGAGGACGACATCCTGTGTGATTATTACCACTAATTAGTTTTTGAATATTTTAATTCTATGTCCTAAATTTTTTTGGTGTTCTCTAAATTGTAATTGAGGAATTTTCTGGGTTTTTATCACAACTGTTCTGTTTTTGCAGTAAAATCCAGCCTCTTGTGCCTGATTACATACAGTGAGCAGCATGCAACTGTTCAGCCTGGTCATGTACAGAGACTCCTGAAGGTGGCAGGTCTCCCTCTGCTAACACACCACAGTGGCCTGATGAGAAACCGGCTGGACATTGATTATTTAGAACATGACAAACCAACAGACTGAAGGATTGGACAGGGACTTTGGCTGACTGTTTTTCACCCTCAGATATACGATAACAGTTTGCAACCAGATTTTATTTTAGTTTTGAGGCATAACTCATCAGTAATCTAAAAGGTAACACTAACATTGATTTTCCACCTACTGACCAAAGAAACGAGCCTCCACAATAAAACACCAACAGCACGCCGCGCACCAGTCGACTGTTTAACTGTTTCTAAATATTGTCTTTTGATGAATGATTTTTTTAAAGATCTTCCTTCGGCTTTCATCCGGGTGTTCAGTCTGATTCAACAGGAAGTTTCATAACATCAGTCACACGTTGCATGTTGCAGTGGAGGTTTCCAGTCATGTAACAGAGCTGGTACACAGTAAAACTGTAGCATCTATCGTGCATATAAAACATGAAGCCATCTTGCATTGTGCTGTTGTTGTTTTATTTCCAGGTTAATATTCGTGACTAAAAAGCAACAGACTGCAAGTTTCAGCCTCCCGTTTAGACCAGTGACATCATCACCCTCACTAATGCAACTGACCAATCAGCTGACACACCTGCTTGTTGTCAGTAGCCAGTGTGAGTCCCACATCGATGTGAGTCGCACATGCATCAAAGGTTGGCCATCTTGAACAGCTAGCTACGGCTACACCACTTGGACAAACCACATGTGGTTATTAAATGCTGATGTTAAATGTTACTGATTAATTTTCTCCTACTCCAAAATTCATATTTGTGTTAGGATCACATGTCGAGTCAGTAAAAAAGGCATGCTTTGTCACAAACTGTTGAGTAATTTATTTGCCAGTTAGGTTAGAAAAAGGTGTTGGTGGCTAACGGTATGCTAGCATCTTTGCTCAGCGCTAGCTAGCCAGCACAGGTTGGAATTATAACACCGGCTGTCACAGCTCTGGCTACTGCTAGCCACAAATCCAGCACTAGTCCTATCCAATCAAACAATGATGTTAGCACGAGCAGTCCTGTTAGCTGGCTAGTGCTAGCATTACTACACAGCACAGGTAAAATAGTTTGCATTTTCATTTAAGATTCTGTGTGGTTTAGACACCAGACGTGATGCAGTTTGAAAACATTAAAACCTGATTTAGAGTGTCAAACTCAGATCGTCACAAGTGGTTTGTCCAACTGGTGTAGCCGTAGCTAACTGTCCAAGACGGCGAACGTTTTTGTGTGACTCCCATCGGGGGTTGCTGTGGTTTCAAGCTCCTGATGATGGTTTGAAAGCTTTAAACTGCAACAGCGCTAGAAACATCACCATCGTGTCCCACATTTCTTTCACTGTAAAGCAGATTTAAAGTAAACAAGGTTATGCTTGTGTAAGATGTGTCTGTTAGTGTTAGCTGTTAGGTACCACAGTTGTAGTTCACAGTTAACAAAGAAAGAGCTGACTTTTTCCAGTAGGTGAGGCCTTATTTTAGTCACTGTGCTGACTTCCTGCAGCAGCCTTGGCTGACTAACACCGTTGAATTATTGGGTTTACAAAGTGCATGAAAGCTCTTTAAAGCTGTCGAGGCTTTTTGGTCCTTTTTTGGTGGTGACTAATGACTCGGGGATATTCAGAAATGTTTTTGGGTTTAATCAAAGGATGAATAATGTGTGAAGGCCTGCTGATGTGCTGCCTGTGAGCGTTCGTTTGAATTTGCAGCAAAATACACATTTTTTTCCCTCTGCGGTTAAAATTACTCTGACAAGGTTATTGGTGGTTTGTGCCTCTTTGTGACAGTGTGTGTGTGTGTGTGTGTTACTATTGTATACACTGTGTGCACAATATACTCAGCCTTGAAGAGCATATTTAATATGTAGGTCATCCAATCAAAAGTGGTTTTGATAATTTCTTTTTGCATTTATTATTGAAATTAGAGGAATTAAATCTACACTGTATTGTACATCAATAGTGGTTTTTCCCTGTAATAGTGGTGAATACCTACATTTCTCTTCTTCGTTGGTAATTGTCTCATAATATGTGCTCAACATGGTAGTGGAATGAGTTCTCACATCCTGTACTTAAACATACAACATGTTTTTTCTCCCCGGCGGCCTGCAGACCCTCCCCGCTGTCTCTTGTTACATCATGTAGAAGTATCGTCTTACCGCAGCAGAGGAGGAACTGCTGGTGTCTTTCTTCGTCACGGCAGCCTGATACATCGCCAGCCGCTCTTTCACCGACACCGGCTCGATCTCCTGCTCCTCGGCGCTCGTGGCCCAGTCCTGAGGATGTCCTGACCTGGATCTGCCTGTGCTGCCTGCAGCTTCACACACACAAAACACAAAGAAATCAACCTTTCATGATGTGACTTCCTCTCACTGATGCACACAAACCAGACTGAACTTCATGCTTATTATGTATATTGAGGTTTCTCTAATCAGGATCAGTGGATTTCTCTTTCTGCTTCCAAAATACAGCACAATCACAGTAGTTTCCTCAATTACATGGGAGGGAAATACAGACACAGGTGGCGTCTTTGATGTCTGAAATATTAAAGCTTTAGTTTTTTGCCTTTGCTCTGATTCTAACTGCTTACAATGCCAGCCTGAGTTTGATGAAGCTGTCTGCATATCTCTAGACATTGTAAACGTTTTAAGCAAGAAAGGGCCAGAGGCGAAGAATCCGTAACAAATATCGACACAAAACCAAAGGGGAAAACTCATCAATCACCAAGCGCCGCTTTATGATGCATCATATTGCTCGGCACATCCCTGCGGATAGCCAATTAGAGAGGACCACTGATATTACATTTGACTTTTCAGCGCTACAAAGCATCATTAGGAAACAGAGAAGGCTCCATTAAGGCTCAGTGAACACCCACACTGGACCTTTCGGCTCCTGGCATGTTCGCTCTCTCCAGGCAACAACACCGTGGGATGAAAGAAGACCCTAAATAGAAATTATTCTCACTCATTACGTGCTCACGCTGTAACCCTTGACATTCTGAAATCCTCCTCCTTCTTGAGTTTTTAGCGCTTGGCGCTTACATATTTTTTCCACATGTATGTGTACAAGTTTAACTTTGGCTCAAAGCAGAGGTCAGACAGAAACTTATAGTTCGTACTGTTCATGCTGGCTGAGCATAACCAGTTATTTTAATGCTTCTCAGCCCACTTATAGAACATCTGTGACCACACTGGCTTGATAAGCCTCGCTGCTATCCATATCAGCAAAATGAGGAAATCAAACAGCCACTGGTTTTATCTCTGTATCTGGTGAGTAAAACTGGATGAATCCTCACATGAATCCAGTATAAATGTCGTCTGACACCATCACAAACCTTTTTCTGAAAAATTTTTACTTAATTCTCAATGATCAAAGGATTTTGTTCATGTGACAAAAGAAAGTCAGCACGAATTCTTCAGGTTGACTTAAACTTTGCTGAACTTCGACTTGCTCAAGACATGAACCATTTCCCAATGATGCTCATAAGAAGAGCTGCTGGACACAATCTGTACTCTATGTTTTTTTAATCACAATGGAAAAAACGTGAATTTCCTGGATTACAGAGAGAGAAAAGAGAGCCCCTGCTGGTATTGTTATGAAGAAGACAAAGATGCAAAATATTTCATTAAAGCCCCATCCCAGTGTTCCTACATGTCAACATCGGCCACAGAGGCCACATAAGCCCCGCCCTTTTTTCCCAAATTAGCTTTACCTATGAGATACGGTGTTTGTTCACATTTTGTCCATATTCAGTAAACGTTACAGGAAGTAACTGAAAATGTGTGACAGCGTTAGTTCAAAAGAACGTCTGTGTCAAAATCCTTCTTCACGCTGATATTCCAGCTAGGAAGGAACTATTTTTCCAGGCGGAATAACTTTGGTCTCCACGGCCCCCGGCTTTTTTTTTGTTCTCTCTCTCTCTCTCTCTCTGTCTCAGTGATTTTTGACCGAATAAACGCAGACGTTCTCTTTAGAAGGCTGAATTTAACCTTTGAGGGTCTGACTCAAACTCTATTAAACTGCTCCACAAACGGTGGATGAATCACTTATTTATCAGTTCTAAGACAGAAGTTGATTTTAGAAATTTGTCTTCTGAATAATCTGTGTGAAGTTAATTGGCCTATTAGTGACCAAGATGGTCACATGTTGAGCAGCATTAGCATGTTTTGTGTTTCTGGGTGACTTAGCTTTTTTGAGCTCTCATGGTTGTTTACTAATCAGCCCTGAAAATAGTCTCCAAGCTTCTTTGGCGAAATATTTTGCAACATGAATCTGTGCTGTGGATCTAACACTTCTTACAGACACCATGTGACAAGAACACACTCATCTCATCCCACCAGTTTTAGCTTCCTGCTACGTGTGGCATGTCAGTGGGACCAATAGGAGCTGACCTGAGGCTGTGGTGTACACTAATCCCTGCTCCATGACAGAAACACAAGGGTAATGCTCTCATTTATCACCCGAGATAAACATTGAAGTCATGGTCTGGAGCTGTCGGAGAGGCGGAGACACGGGGGCTTTGATGACAACAACGCTTTGGATATCTCTGGCGTCTGAGGACGGTATGTTGTATGCAAAGCTGCCATAACATGGAGGTGAGGTAACAAGCATGGGGGGTGTGTCCAACCTTTTTTTAAAGTGGTGCTGTCTGCAGCGTCACGCTCCACTGGGACGGGCAGATTTATGGAGGGGAAGTGTGTGTGACAGAGGAAACAAAGTGGACACAAGCTGAAGCTCTCGCATTGGATTACTTACTTTCACAGAATTTCAGAGTTGGCTGACCTCCTTATTGCCAAGACACTAATTAACAATGTTGATCAGCATTAATAATAGCTTTAAAGCTTTGTCTAATTGCTTAAGATGCCTGAAAATAATGAGCCACGTAATAAAAACTGAGCAGGCTTACATTCCTAGCCCGTGTTATTTCAGCTTTACATGGAGAGCATACTGAACTTGAACTCTGGGAATATTTACCAGCACACAGACAGTAATTTTCTTATTATCTCTTCAATGCCACAGCGGCAGCACAAGGGCCAGCCATGGGCGGGGGTAATGGAAGTGAGACAGGGAAGGCCATGCTGCTGCCGGTATGCACGACTCAGTGGCTATATCGAGCCCAGCTGAGGGCCATTGACCTCGCTGTCACTGCCTCCTCACCGCTGCCCGCGCTGAAGCAATCAGAGGTGAGGGCCTGCACCGCTGGCTACCTCAAAAGCGAGGAGGTGAAGGGCCACATGGGTGGATGAGGCAGGAGGCAAAAGAGGAGAATGTTTTCAGGGAGGAAAGAACAGGAACAACAAGGAGAAATTTCAGAATTTGAGGGCACAGGAGGGGCTGAATGGCTCTGTGGTTCAAAGCTAAATCAAGCCATAGATCCGTGTAAAGAGGCTGTGCACTAATCAGAGAGGTGACACCTCTTCTCTGCCCTCTCCTCACAACAGAAGCCTTAAGCAACCCAATTTTCTGTTCATTACTTACTGACCCAAGATTTTGGCTGGCGAGGTTTGACAGGGGAGCCAAATCGAGCTACACTAATTGAAATGTCAGCCATGGAGGGCGATTTCTTCCTCACCGGCGAAAGCAAAACAGGCACAATAATTGAGCTGTCAAATCTATCAAAATAAATTCTTTACATGGAGACTAGATTGCCCTCTGGTGCTTCCTTATGCTAGGCTAAGCGCTTTGTCTGCGATTTGCTATGCTTTCAGAATATTCCGGATCAGATCGCTGCTGGTTATGTCTGGTGGAAGGAAACAGGAAGGGCTCATGCATGTTTTATGACGATGCACAAATCCTGGTGGAGTCACAGAAACCTCCTGCCATATCTCATTCTGTATTATGCTGCGGCACCTGATGTTCGGACACGATACACCTTCATTTCCAATTTTTACACATTATATTCTTCATGTCTGTTCAGCTTGGGCACATCACACCAATTCATTATCGACTGAAATGTCATCTACCACTTCCAATCTGGCTCCTTCCACTCGTGCTTTGGTGGAAAATCACTTTTAAAAGAGCTGCGCAGATAGTGACAAGAGCCGGCCTTCAAATGCTGATAGTCCACATTCATCTCTTACCTTCCTGTGTGTAGGTTTCTCTGCACAACGAATGACAATAGAATCCAACTGAATGAAAAACGGCCTTGGATCTCCGGCAGATGAATGGGCTTTGTCGCCCAGGCTTAACCGCGACACACAAGGCAGCTCCTGGGCAGAGACAGACAGTGAGGCTTGGAGACCAGCTCCAGCAGAGTGCTCCACAGCTCAGTGAGTCGCAGGCATCCAGTGACAGCTGATTTTATTTTAGAAGTCGCCCTCGGTAAAAAATAGGATGGACATGGGGGAGAGGGTAGGTGGATGTGGGTGTTTTTAGCATCCAGTATCGAGGTACCCTACATGCCCTTAACCTTATGTCACAGCAGTCTTATGGACACAGACGTCCCACAGTGTCAGCTGCAAACTTGTCACTGGGTACATCCTTCACTTGAGCCGCAGAGCAGGGAGACATAGGAAATCACTGCTTGTTAGCGCAGTAAATATCACAGCACTTCATGATTTAGCACACATAGTGCAGACAGACTTCACTGGCAGCCTGAGAAAGTTTCTTCTTTGAGTTTATTCCATTTTATTTAAGTTAAAAACAAAACAGATACTTCTACATTTTGGGAAATAGCTTCTTGGCTTTCTCTGAGAGAGTAACACGAGGGGATCAATACCAGTCAGGCATTAGCAGGCCCTTCTCCATCATTCTGTGAGGAAATCTGATCTGATTTTATGCTGCTCACAGCATGAGTCTGCCAGTTTGTTACCTCGCTGAGAAGTTGGGAGGTTGCAGCCTGTCGCCTGCAGCTCTTCATCTAACAGCTCACTTCTTATTTCATTCCTCTCTGCAAACTTTCAGACTGATCTGCTGACAAGAAAATGCCAAAAAAACAAAAACAAAAAAAAAGACCCACTGTGGTCTTGTTTTGTTGAAGCATGTTTGACAAACGATAGCGGTCAGTGCTGAGTCCCTGATGTGTAGCTGTGGGCGAGCAACGCTGCGAAAGACCTGCACCTTTCTACCACATCAGCTACAGATCACACTGATCTGATTGAAGGGGCTTAAAGCTCCGTCCCAGTCTATGTTTGACTCGTCTCCATCAGCAGAGATCGTCTCCGTCTTCTCCAAATGTCCAAATGTGTCCATGTGTTACTTTAGTAGATGTCAGGCTGCATTTTTAAAGCCCATTCACTGCCATTCATGTTGAAACAGGGGATAGAAACACTAAGTTGCTAGCTACAGGTAATTCACCCTTCTAAAGAGAACGTCTGTATTTATTTGGTCAAAGATCACTGAGACAGACAGAGAGAGAGACAGAGAGAGAGAGAGAGACAGACAGAAGGGAGCTGGAAGCTGTGGAGACCAAAGTTATTCCGCCTGGAAAAATAGTTCCTTCCTAGCTGGAATATCAACATGAAGGATTTTGACACAGATGTTCTTTTGAACTAACGCTGTCTCACATTTTCAGCTACTTCCTGTAATGTTTATTGAATATGGACAAAATGTCAACAAACACCGTATCTCATAGATAAAGGTACTTTGGGAAAAATGGGCGGGGCTAATGTGACCTCTGTGGCCGATGTTGACATATGGAAACACTGGGATGGGGCTTTAAAGTGAGGAACACTACATTCAGGAAAACAGAAACAGACTTTGATAAAGTCATGATAATGACATTTTGAGCTGCACTGTCACTGAGTCTGTTTTTTTGGCATGACGCATGAATCTGCTGAGGGAAATGTATCACCTGCAAATGACAACTAAAAAATACATGGATTACACCCGAGACTTGACAGGGTAATCACGGTCCTGAACCCCATTTAAAGGCAGACACATGCTGCTGCTCGCTCACACACCTTCACACGGCTTTAACATGGCGCTCCTGCACACACATTTCCATCGCTGTGGAAGATGTACATCATGAAGTGTTTGTATAGCAGCTGAAGAGAAAGGTCACAGCGGACGGGGGCCTTTCCATCACTTGCTGAGGTGCTCGACACATGCTCCAGTGACACATATCCCAAAATGAATCGTCTCCTACGGGCCCTCGTCACCCTGAGCATAGCAAGCCGAGCTGCTGAAAGACTGTTTGGACGGTCAGTCACATAAATCAGGGCATCGCTGATGACTGAACTCTTTGTCGCTGCTCTCCTTTGAAAGAGAAACAACTGAGTTACTGGCACAGGATTAAATGAAACCTGCTGTAATCATCAAAAAGAAGCTAATTCAAGATTTCAGCCTGTAGAAGCCTTTTGTTTACTTCAATATGAATGTTTATCAGATGCAGTTTTATTGGTTAAACAGCTGGATTAAATGCATTTGTTGCTGCGTCTCTCTCCCTCTCTCTCTCTCTGTGTATGTATTTTATATGGCCACCGTGCTGGAGTCATATTTAACATTACTGAGCAGATTGGCTTGATTAATGATGCAGCTGTGTGTGTCAGTGGTGTGTGTGTGAGAGAATAGGTGGCTGCTGTTCCAGCCTGAGCGATGCTGTTAATGTTCGTCCTGGTGTCATTACCTCTGATGATGTGTGAGGCTTGTATGATTAACTGCAGTGCATTCAGGCAAGTACAGTTCTAATGTCCCAGTTTGGTTAAATGTGCGTTTTAGATTCATTGACTATGAACAGTCTCTCACACACTCCTCAACTCTGTGATTTCTACCCACACTACTGCTGAACTCATGAACAAACACACTGCATTTCCTGTAAAACTGCATAATAAAAGCCTGCTCTTATTTGAACAGTTATGTGCTTTTGAAATTGATGAATCAGTTTAAATTTAATCCTGATGCTTCACATCTTACCAACATCACAAATGAGACCATCGGCGAGCAGACTGAAGATTACTTCCTGTCTGTAACAATGTCTTTGTCCGCTCTGCTCAGCCAGCAGAAACACTTTACGGCACACAGACTGGAAGAGACGATTTGTTGTTTACGAGCGTGATCGATCCGCTGCTCACTTTTTTACTCTCTGTGGTTGGAAGCAGGAGGAGATTTTTCTTTAGATAGCTTCAGTATTTTGTGTTTGTGGCCGAACTGGTTTTGTGTTTCTTTCACGTCCTTCCAAAACAAACGTCGCCCTTGACAAGTTCTTTACAACTGGAAGCAGTACCGCTTTTGTCCACAGACGGCGCTACAATCAACACAAGATGAAAGTTGATGGGAGGGGCTTTAATTCAAAACTGCAGCAGTAGAAAATGTATATTTAGCATTAGCATTAGCATTAATCTCCACGAATGTTGCCACAGACTCATTTAGATGAAAGCAGCTGCTCTAAAAACGGAAAAGTCTTTCCTTTGCATCTTTCACAAAAATCTGTGTTTACATGAACAACCCAAAGAGCTGTAGTACGCATGCCAGGCCAGTAGCTGGCGGTGTAACTTTGTAAAGACATACTGTCGGAGCTGCTGAAGCTGCTAACTTCCTGGTGCTGCTAAGCCCTAAACAGCCACAAATGAAAGAAATTCAGCCATAGTTTGACTTCTAAAATTATTCTATGATCACTCAAATTTGCCTCATGAGACTGTCGTCATATTTGACCTGCTCTGGGTGCACTGCGGAGTGTTTAATCAGAGTTTGGTAGTGGCTAGAGCAGAATGCACTGACTTGTGCTAGCATTAGCATCAGCATTGGCTTAGACGCCACTTGCCCAGGCTTTGCAGTTTGCCAGTTTCCACAGCCGGAAAGAAGGTTTCCTCAGCACGTCGGCACGCTGGTGTCGACGAACAGCAACGAAAGTGTTTCGTTTGATGCGGAAACTTGTGCCGTCTAGACCAGGTCTCAGTTCATAACACCGGAAACATCTGATGCAATGCTGTCCTGAATGGCTCATAGACTGACTTCACAAACATTACCAATTCAATTCTTCAGCATTCTAACTTTAAAGTAGATGACTATGAATGAAATCTTCTCGCTTTCCTCACACTGAAACCTTTTCCCTGCACAACCATGCCTGTCTCGGTTCGATATTGATTATTGATTCATGTGCTAACAATCACTGACAGCTTCAGGCAATAGTTACGTTATCTTCCTCTCAGAGAGGAGAAACACACTGTGTGTTAAAAACATACTTGCTCCTGATGCTGCTGTGGAGTAACGAAATGGCTGTAAAGTTGCTTATCTTTGGGTTTTCTCAGTAGTGAATGATTTGAAACATTCTGCAGAGGACTTGAGTGTTCCTTTCTCTGTGAAACCTCTGCTCCCTGTAAAAACCCCGTCTTTTACACTTTCTGCCTACCATCAAAATCCCTTTGAACTTTTTTCAAAGACAGCTCCTCAGGTGGACAGAGAAGCACTACAACCAACACAAAGTGAGAGAATTCAGTGCAGCGCCCGCTGTGCACAGGCTCCAGAGAATTGAGCTAGAAACTTTTAACGATCAAGACACACTCGAGCAGGTAATCGTAGCACAAGGGGAAGATTATTATTTTCCTTTCTTTCCCTCTGTGTTCCTTTTTCTCCTCCTTTCCCTCCCTTCTCAAACATACGTTGCCCTGCAGCGATGGCAAAGGTCCTCTTTCAAACCTCTGACCTTGTGTTGGTGTATTAAACGCCCGGGGTCTTTCATTCACTTCTCCTTAATCTTCTTCCTCATACGACCCTGGAACGATTTGTGTCTTTCTCTCCATTTTCTTTGCCGTGATCAAGACTATTTACCAAGCTCACACATGAAACGTGTTCAGCGGCCACCCCATGACGTGTCGTTAGCGGCACATCGACTGGAGCAAAGCACTCTTTATCGGGCTTGTGGAGAAGCTGCACTCTGCTGATAATCCCACTGATGCTGCACATGGATTTCCTGTTCCTGAAGTGGAAAATAAATATACTGCTTTAGAATTCCTAATGAATGGTCCGAGAATAACCCTCAGCGAGTGAGTCCACACTCATGAGTTTGAATCTAAAATAACTTGTGGAAAATAAAGTGCTCAGTGCGTTTAGTATCTTTGATTTGTTTAAGTTGCCAATAAAGAGATCAACTGTTCCATGTTACATAACAGTGAGTCGAGTATATTTGGGTTGGGCAGGGATGTGCTAATCAATGCTAATGACTCAAGGATTATTTCACCTGCAGTTTTTGACTGTGAGAACGCCATGCCAAGATGTTCTCAATGCCTAACAATTTCATTTTCAGCAAGTCAGGGCTGCAGAGTGGCTTTTCATCTGTGTCGACAAGGTTATAGGATATTTTACTGTTTTCTAGGCTTAAAAATAAACATGACAATATAAGGTTTGTTTCCATCAGCCTGGTTTAATGCACATTTATGATATGCACATAAAAACACCTGAGTGGAAACACAGAAAATTAGAAAAAATATCTCAAAAAGAATTTTTACGCAAAGTGCAATGAAAACAGGTTCAGCAAAAAAGGGTGAAGTTTAGAAACCACGTGACTTAAACGTAACTCCAGCTTCCACATTTTGCTCCACTTGAGAAGCTTTGCTACACAAAGTTTGTGTGGACTGATGAGGAAACCGAAACACAGTTGCAGTGTTTGTCGTTCTTTGCAGTATCTCTGACGCTCATTGTGCTTTTGGTTTTCTCGTTTTTCTTTGGTGGTCCCTCCTTTTCCTTTTCTTACTTGTGCTCTTCAGATGCGTCACCACGTTGCACCTTCTTCTTCTGCAAAGGTTTAATGACCTGACAGGAAATTTTGCACCACCAACTAGTTATCTCGTTGAACTAACGCTTTATATTTGCACAACAGTCAAAGCATATTTTCTGAAAATTTGGTTAAAATTTGTGATAGAATTAAATGGAAACCCAGGGTCATAATATTTTGGAAATTTCATGTTTCTGTTGGTCTTTTGATCTAATGAACTGGCTCAATTATGCATCTTATGAAAGTAAAAATGTCATTAAAATATTGGCCAAAATATAAGATACATTAGTAACAGCAGATATTTATGGAGCAAGTGTGTTTTTTCCACAATGAGTGGAAACAAAGCGTCTTCACTGACCTTGAAAACATGACAACATACAGTTAATGCGGCTTTAATGAAGCTTTCACAGAAGGTGGTTTGATCTTGTGTGTCTGCAGTCATTAAAGCATCAACAAAACAGACACTTCTTCGTTCATAAATGACTCTGAACCTTTAAACTGTAACAGAGAAACAAGGAAATGATCTTTCACAGTTCCTCACAGAAAGGGAAACTCCCCCAGACAAAACAGTCTTTAGACAGAACAAACAAGGAAACGCAGTGTGTTAATTATTGAGCTTTAGACGCACTGGCAGGTTACTCAAGGTGAAACCAGCGATATTTACTATGCAATCACTATTATTCAATCAGCAGGGCCAAAAGACATTATGTTTAAATGTCAGAGATTTCAGAGAACAACATTTCCATGCACACTGAATCCTTACATGGTGTAGACGTTGTACTGATTCACCCTGAGGAAACAAAAAACAGCCTCACATCGATACACATTATAGTCAAACCTTAATTTCCAATTTCCAAACATCAATTATGCCTTTAGGCCTAATTTGTGTGCCATAATTTCCACTAAAGGGATCCCATCGGAAACTGACAGGAATAAAATCTTTGTTTTTGCTGAGGATAACATTATAGAGACATCATCGTTTGGCATGCAAATGTAGGAGGAAATTCATTAAAATCAAAACAGTTTTTTGGCTAATCCAGTTCCAACTGGCACCGTTCACTCACTTTGAAAAATTCTCTTGGGCCGACAGTGTCTGACAAGTTTAATCATCCACAGATTAATAGAAAATATTTTTAAATAATATAATAAACAGAATTCTTATAGTGTGCTACAGTTCCATGCTGGTGATTCTGGTGTAACTCGAGAAGAAATAAGTAAACACGTTTAGAAGGAGCAGCAGCGGGGAGATTTAGAGGTGAGCTTTGCATCTGTTTACTCCACTGCGCCGCTTTATTTAAATGTTGAGGCTTTGCAGGGAGCAGCTCCTGCAGCCCCCCCCACCGCCCCGCCACCACCTTCAGTCTTTGACCTGGCAGATTATCCGACATTCGCGTGTCGACTTGTCAGCAAAGACAAAAGCCATCACTCAGTCAGGACAGCAGGAACACTGGATCGACAAGGAGCTCCAATTTTAGACACGGCGGCGAGGTCTAGAGACGACATGAACGCCTCACTGATCTCAGGTATACATGGAGAGGTTCTCTGTGTGTGTGTGTGTGTGCATATGTGTTATTAACACCTTGGTACCACTTTGAGAACTGTCAACACTTCCATCACCTTAGATTCTCACTCTCTGCTATCACCGCCTCTATCTTTGCCTTGTTTTGTTCCATTTTCTATGAGCACTGCTATGACACGCTGTGTGTTACAAAAGCAGAGTGAAAAATCAAGGACAAAGAAAAACACACCACTGTTAAATAGCCATGGATCACATGACCACTCCTATGTGGAAGTGTCGCTCTCAGCGATGAACCCACAGATAATCATCGCTGTACTTCAGTTCCTCTCAGCTCTGTGCAGCCTCTGAGCACCAAACAACAGACTGATCAAGTTCAGTCACTGAAGAGTCAAATATTTTTATCAACAGGTGTCAGACGGCAAACATCAGAAACACACATCAGCATGGTCGCATCGTCAGTGTGAGCCAAGGTGAGCAGATTTCTGAAATGAAAACCGGGGACGTTTCGAGTTCAGTGTAGAAAATCATTCATTATTATCATTCTGAAATTAAAAAATGGGGACAATTACAGTTTCATGTATTTTGACGACTTGCAAAGGATGCAGTGGGCCATCGGCTCATCTTGCTCAACTCTTGTTCACTCGTACTTACTTTCTTCTCCTGCTCTTTTC
>JAQFJA010000017.1:4025178-4035974 GCA_029874485.1 Naso brachycentron
CAGATAAACTTTCCAACAACTCTAAACAGTCCTGTGTGCTTGTTGTGACTTGTTTATTTACCATGTTACGTTATTTTTAGGCTCACATTAGCACTTTATGTTCTTCTTGTTCTTCTGCTGTTCACTGGCACACATGCGCCCTGCGGTTTATTTCCAGTGTGTATTTGATTTTTAAATTTCATAAAGTGCTAATATGAGTTCCTAATATGAATTTCTCACACACACAGCCCAATACCAGCGCATGGCAAAAGTGCGATTTCTGGCAGTCCAGCCAACCAATCACGTCTCTAAAAAGGCTGTGCTGCGCTCAGGTGCTGTCAGATGAAACGGAAAAACAGAAATCCCATCTCTGAAGTAGGGATGGTTACGATTACTCAAGTACTCATTATTGACGTCATTATTCAGGTGACAATTTACGACTCGTGTACGTGCACACGTGTTGTTTTTGGTTACAGCAGTTCAACTCAGGTGGCGTTACATGCACCATGTCAGCTGCGACCAGGAAGAGTGACGTCTGGAAATACTTTGACAAAAAGGACGATGATAGCGTGCAGTGCAAGATATGTGACGTTAAACTTGCATATCATAGGAATATTAGCTCAATGCTGAACCACATGTGCTTAAAGCACAAGGAGAAACCAGCGGAGACAGCCAACAGGCAGCCTCGCACCACATCTTTTGCTGGCCTATCAACACGCGCTGTGTGATGAAAAGCGACTGACTGGAGATCTGCTACCATTAAGTTTGTGGAAAGAGAAGGCTTCTGAGAGCCTCAGTCAAGCTGGAGTACAAGCCACCATCCCGGTGAACGACAGCAACAGAGTGGAAACGAGGGAAGCGCAGCAGGAAAGAGGGCTGATGCAACGTGTCAACAAGGAGGCTGCTGCTACTGTTGAAGAATGAGACAGTGATGTTCTCTGACAGCCAGACACCTGCTAACGTTATTTGGTAAATAGTAGGTCGTGTCGGGGAAGCCTGTGTCTGACTGAAAACACAAGCGGAAGCAAAGTTAAGTAAATACTGTTGACTTGGCTTAACGTTGGCTCCGCTTGTGTTTCGAGTCGGACACAAACCTCCCGTATTTATTTTGTTATGTTAAGAAAATATTATGTATTTGTACATAATTTGCGAGTAATTGATTACTTGTTCATAAGGTAATAAGAGTACTCGAATATTGAAATTATTGTAAATGCCCATCCCTACTCTGAACGGATAAAAAGGGGAAAAAAACACACAGAGAGTAGGTCACCAAACCCGAACCGGTTCCGACTGTCACTTCTAAAATACTAGCCCGACCCGGCCCGGTCTGTGGGTACCCGACAGGTCGTGTCAGGCGTCGGTCAGGTATCCCACCTCTAGCCCAGCAGAGTTTAAATGGTGATATCAGCATGCTCACACAGTCTAAATGATAATGCTAACATGCTAGTGTTTAGCCAGTATATAGCTTGGCTAGTTCACCCATTTAGTTTCATGTGCTAACGTGCTAAACTTTGCCAATAAACAATAAACACACAGCACAGGCTGACTGGGATTTCATTAGTTTTGCTAACAAACCAAAGCACTGGTTGAAATTTTCAGCTAATGGTGATTAGCAACAACATTTATAAAGATTTATCACTACTGTACCAAATGTTTTTGTCAATGTATCAAGAAGATGTTGGGATTAAAGTAGATGTGTTAAAAGAAAAAGTAGATCATCTGGTGGCACTACAGGACAGTCAGATCAGTCAGATCACCAGCGTCAGAGGGATTCATCCTGTGGGAACCCTGGATGTCTGTACAAAATTTCATGGCAATCCATCCAACAGTTTTTGAGATATTTCAGTCTGGACAGCAAACCAACAGACCGACACCACTATCCCCAGAGCCACGATGCTCTCATGGCTAAAAATACACCATAAAATCTGCAGCAGCACACATGTTGTACATATTCTAAAATAACCTTGTTGTCTGGTTAATGTTTGACGAACACAAAGCCTCAGAGGTTCGTTTCTGAACGCAGAGCTGCGTTTACAGTTTTGCATGGCATTATGCAGAGACTAACGGTGGCTCTGCAGCTCCATCAGAGGCCCTGAAACAGAAAAACTGTGAGTCGCCCTTCTAGAGGTGATTCCACAGGAGATTCACATGTGATTAAAGTATGTGGCGTGTGAGCACTGGCTCTGGCAACTCCTGCCCTTGGATCCAATTACCATCAGATCTGAAATCCTGTTCAAGCTACTATCCAATCACAAATGCACATCTCTTCAAGGTTGACTAAATGCCTCATGTCCATGGCCATTTTCCATTTGATGAAGACACAGCGGTGTGGAAACCCGAGGCTGTTCCCACTTTAAAAGGATCCAAATCAGTCAGTGAGCTTCAGTCCTTTGTTTTCCACTGAAGATTGCTTTCCTTGATCTGAGGAGCACTTGAAAGGGCCGCACATTGTTAGAGGACGTGTGAAGAAGGCCTTTATTAGGAAATCAATTGCAGAGGATAAGCAGCCTGATATCGAGACAGCAAAAACTATTCACATTTGCAGCTGAGCTTTTGTCATATGGGCTGTTGTTCTGCTCATCAGGCCTTTTCCTATTACTAGCATTAGCTCGCTACCAATGCTAGCGAGTGAGCTTGATATTTTATTAGTGTAAATTTAGATAAACATGATTATTTGAGTCCTTCAAACGTCTCAGGCGCCGGCCTGAGTGTCAAGCAGTGGCTGTGGAGGAAGCTAAAGCTGCTCAACTTCTCACTTTAGGACTGTAAATATTTCACTTCAACAAATTTTTCCAAACTTCTCAGGTGAGTAAGTAATCATGTCGATTCCCAATACCTGGGCAGTTGGTCAAAAAAATGTTTCAAAATTTCCTCTCACATTTTTGCAGATTTTCAAGCTAGCCTTGGTGAGAAATGAACACACGTGTGGTTGTTTCAGAATAAAACCGAACGAACGAACAACATGACGAGGATATTCTGAACAATCGGGGCTGCCGGCTGAACGTGCTGTGGCTGAGGAGCTCCTGATTCATTACAGTTTATCCAAATAAAATTTGTTTGGAAATTTGCTGGGACATTTTCAGAGATGTGCAGATCGGCTCTGACGTCATCCACACCACACCCATCCAAATTCAGTGTTTCCTCAGATGTAAAGACTTGGATCTGTAATTCACACTTTGTTTTTCTAAGTTATGTTGAGTAGCAGCAGCTTTAAGGTGATTTCTGTACTGTGTGTTGTACTGATGCGTGACTGTTTTCTAAAGACCCACCCTCCCCCAAGTATGTATAGTAGTTTTGGGTATGATGTAAACATGCACAAAGGTGGTACAGAACCAAACGGAAGTGAAAGCAATGAAAGAGCCTTTCAGTCCACTTTTAAATGCCTGAATTTGGATCTCGGGGCCAATCAGCTGCTTTCTTCACCCACTAGTCCTTGTTGGCCTTATGTAACTGTGCATTGTTCGTTTGAAGGTCGCAGCTTTCATGCTGTCTCCTTTCCCTCCCTCCATCTACTTTCTTTTCGACAGTGTAACATAAGTGTTCTCTTGCAATCCAGGAGAAATATGAAAACAATTTTTTTCCCTGTGGTTTTCAATCCTCTATCGACTGTCCTCATTATGACTAAACAGAGGCACATCAATATTTCAAGCACTCATGGGCAAACATGGGCACAAAAGAGACATGGCCCAAAAAAGAAGAGAAAGAAGAGACGGAGATGAGCCACTGGCCACAAAAAACAAAAAAAGTTGAGAAATAGTCTAGTAAAAATATACAAGGGCTTAAAAAAGTGAGACAGACTTTGAACGAACTTGAACAACAGAAAGAGTGATAGAGGAGTCACCGGAGTCTGGTTTGTAACAGTGATTTGTTGTAATAGTTGTTGTAGCGAGGCCAGCTGGGACAGAGAGGATTAACTAAAGGCCAAACAACCAAACAGAGTCACAGAGAAAAGCTGGGAGGCACAGAGAGAGAGAGCCTGAGAGACAGGCAGAGGAAATGAACAAACCACAGAAGAAGAAAGGACACACAGACAGACACCGAGCCAGAACAAAGCCCTCAGCGATATATGATTCACGTTTATGGTGAAGAGAGCTGCAGCAGATGGGATATGTTCATACTGAAGCCCTGTGCTGCACAAACCTGTCGTGATCTATGAGCAGAGGGGACATATATTGTTTCTCTGCTAACAGCTTGTGCTTTACTTTCCTCTCTGGTAGGTTTTGAGACATAAAAACTTCCCATCATCCCGTGTTGTTGTGGAAGTAGGCTGGTGGTTTTCAGTACATGATGCAACATTTAGTCAGAGTTTTCCCTCGGCTGTGTTTGTGGTTCTGTCCTGTCAAAACGCGCCTCCCATGTCTGCTTGACGAACAGTGCGGTGGTTATTTTTCTCTTTTTTTAAACCTTAGATTCATGGACCGAGGCAGACAATTTAGCTTTGACAGATGCTTTATTAAGGCACGGCCACACCAGAGAGCAGTTGTGCAAAATTAATCCGTCCATTTTGGCTAAACCTTTGTCGGCATAGTGACTACTTTGAAGGCTAACTGGTTAACTGACTAACTCACTCACTCACTCGCCGGTCGGCTGTTTATCAGTCACAACAGTTCCTGAGATTGTCTTTTTTCCTCTCTACTGATTTGTTTACTCCTAAAGACTTTCTTGTTAGCTCAAGGGGTTGGTAGCCTTAGCTAATAATCTATATGGTAATATTTCATTAAAGATGTATTTGTAGCAGTGACTTGTGGCTCATAGCAATCTGTTGAGCGGGAGGTTAAATAAAAGTTGATGGTGGAACGCAGCTACGGTCACTTTCTCTCTTCAGCTCTGTGTCTGCGGCTGCTGGTTGCTTCTGATCAGCGTCAGTGTGTCAGTGTGCAGGTCAAGGTTATGTGCAATAATAATGATAATAATAATGTGATAAACATTTCCCAAAATCAGCATTCTGATCAAAACCTTGCAGAGTTAACTTTACCACCACAGCACTGAGGAGCTGCTGGAGCATTTGGAGGTTATGACTGAACGTGCTGCTGTTTTAGGATTACTAGCTCTGCTCAGCTTTGCTGAGTCCAGACACAAGTCCAGCAGGGCAGCGACACAGATATTTAGTGCCAGTTTTTAATAAAGAGCCTTAATGTTAAAAAGATCTGTGCAGCCCCGTCTCACTCAACAGCTCCACCTGAGTCCCAGCAGGAATGGAGAGACAGGTGGAGGCAGAGGGCGGGAACGCTCAAGATTAAACCCAGGAGACAGAAGTTCAAACCAACACAACACCAAACAATATGTGATCGCACTGCGACAGGCACACAACACCAACCCTTTTACAGTGTTATCTACATGGACAGGCACAGCGGGCTGAGGGTCGACGGTCGGGGGCGGGGCTTGTCGAGGCCTGTCTCTGGTCAGTGTGGTGTGAACAGCAGCGTCGGAACTGGAACAACTCAGAGACTTTCTGGACGATTTGACATGTACAATCAGAGAGGGAGCACTCTGATTGGCTGTTCACGTAAGCGCACGAAAACAGAGAGGGAACGCCCCCTCAGCCTGTTGCTGTGGTTTCCATGGTTACACACATTTAGCGCAGCTCTTCCTTATGTTTCTGCTTTGCCTCTTAACTAGATCAGTTAGAAGAGACTATGTTACAGAGGTGTAGGAAAAAATCCATAGACATTGGTATCACAATATTACGTTTTGTAATATTGTACTGATTCTCAAAAACACTGTATTGATTTTTAATGAACAGTTTTGATGCAGAGATTCGTGGCAGCAGTTCCTTTTTTTCAACCCCTGATGGCTCCTGCACAAAAACTATTGCTATGATAATCAGACTGCACAAAAAAAAGCTTCTTTTTGTTTTTTACTCAGATTTTATGGAAATTATGGTGTGACGTTTATACTATGACAGCTTTCCTACAAGATTAAAAGAAATTACAATATATATCATAGCCCCCGCATCGTGACACGTATCGTATCGGCAGATTCTTGCCATTACACAGCCGTTCTGTGCTAGCCAGAGTGAACAGTGTGTGTATCTGTGCAGAGGGATTTGTCTCGATGCAGGCGCAGCACGGACGAGCCTGTTGGTCGCCAGCTGTTTTCTTCACGATGTGAACGGAGCTACTTTCTGACCCGACAGCAGCAGCCGATCTTCGTCACAGCTTGTTCTTTGTTGTCAGTTCGGTGTGTCGGAGCCTGTCAGGTTTCCTCGTCTGTTTGCATGAGATACAAATGTGTTTGACAAACGTCTCTGATGTTGAGCTCATCTACACTGAGATATCTCAGAGAATATGAAAACATCTTCACTAATCTCACCTCTGTGATATTAATTTGATGTAAAACACCCCAACAGTTTCTGCCAGGGTTTGTGTGCTTGACTCTGCATTTCTACAGGGTTAAGTGCCTTGCTCAGGGACACTGGGGAGGAGGCTGTTAAAGGGGAAGAGAGTAATTTGGTTTGCCCAACTGGGTCCATTTGCAAATGACAAATTTGACCCAGATCTACTGAGCAGCAGATAAATTACAGCTTGACAGACGTCCAGTGATTCTGAGTTTCAAAGCTTGGCTGCAGGAACTCCCTGTGAGGACGGAACATCAGCACGCCCTCACTGCAGACTGGAGGCGTGTTTGGCCTTTACAGGAAATACATACATGCACATTTATGCATCATGTGGGTGTGTGTTACTCACATCAGAGATATAGAAACGGCTGATGACGTGCTGCAGGGGGTAACTACATAAACATGCTGTAGCAAAGTGTTTTTCAAAACATACTGCCTTTAAACATTCACACATTTACATAAATGCTAATCTCATAACATAAATAAATACAAAACAATGTAAGAACCCATCTACATCTAGAGCTCTTGTTACCTGCACGTGAAGATCACCTCTTTGAGGGATTCTGCAGAAAGTTTGAAGTTCGTAAGTGTCCTGGTGTTTCTGTTTCAGGTCATTAAAACCTGCAAGTCAGCATGAAAAGATGGACAATACTGCTAACTGAGCGGCTAACTTGACATTTTTAATTGATCGAAACATACACACCACACGACCTGTGTGAGTGTGTAAGGAGAGCTGTGTAACTCATCCCCGCCCAGCCAAGGACATGAACTTATCAATCACCAGTCCCATCATCCCACTTCTGCTGTGTATATAGATTCAAACGTGTTCATGTATTTGCTTTTCAGTATCTCGTGGCCTGTGGCAGAGCTGCTCACTCTGTATTCAGGGCCTTTCTCTCCTGATTATCAGCGGTCTTAACCCAGGCTGAAACCTGACAGACGTGTGCTCGACTCCAGGGAAGGAAATTTGTGGGAAAATTGAGAAAAGGGTAAAGAAACGTGTCAGAGGCAGAGACTGTGCAGCCCTGAAGTGGGCCATGATGGAGCTTATCATTATTGAAACATGAATATAATTTGTTAATCAGACTCAAATGTGCATTACCTGCTAAAATATGAGCTTGCTCATCTTTCTGATGCCCCTGCTGGTTCACTGTGAATCTCTATCAGTCCTTCTCCATCTTCATCATCCTTAACTCTCTGCCTTCTCCTCCCATCTGCTCTCCCAGCCCTCTCTTTCACAATATGACCCTATGCTCACTGAATGTAAATCATATTTCAGTCTCTTTCATCAGGCTCCATGCTCTCTTAATCTTCTGTGAGCAATGCCAACATCACCAGGCACTACTATTTATACATGACGACTCTAAAGTGGCTTGGGATCCGGCTCTGCTTTCAGCCTCTCCAAATATACACTGAAGCATGGAACTGACATCGGCTGACGTGCTGCATGCCGAGATTGATATTCTGGGGATTTAAATCTATAATTGTGCAAATGTGTAATACGAGCTCATGCATGAGGACGAACTTTGCATCACCTTAGCATACATATTCAGTCAAATCATAGTGTATAAAACTGAAATGACTCAACAGCTGCTGGATAGACAGCAATTAAACGCCGCACAGTCCGATTCCCAGAGGATGAATCCTGCTGACTTTAATAATACTCTGACTTTTCCTCTATGGCCACCATAGGTTTCAGTGTCACAACTGTTTAATGGGCTGTCATGACATTTGGGCTAAAGCTTGTTTGGCAGGGTGGTAAAATTCCTAATAATTTACGTTTTAATTCTAATAATATGTAATTTGTCAAGAACTACAGGCTTAAAGTTCTATATAATGAAGGGTGTCGCTGCTTGAGTGACGTCACACATGTACACACTTGCACTGTCAGCAACGTATATCATCCACCCTCAGTTCCAAATATGGTCAATACAGGACACTGTTGGTGCCTTGGTAGCATTCACTAAACTGATGCAGCTGTTAGCATTGCTAATCTAACATGGCTACAAACTAGCATAATCTTCTTTCATAAACGCACAGTTACTACTGCACTGAATTTACATTCACAGGTACTTGAAGTGTGACGAGAGACCAAACATGAAAGAATTCAAATGATTTCTCTTTGTTTGAGTCCAAAAACCTCCAAATGTCTCCACAGGGTCATTCCAACACCTGCAACAGGTAGCACAAAGTAAAAACTGAGACCAACGTCAGCCAGTTGCCATTATAAGGTACGAGTCCCGACTGCCAAAAACGTCACCCTAAACAATCAGCTGGTCACCAAAGGCCCACAGCTGAATAAACAGAGACAACTTCAAACGAGCTACACATTAAAGAAAAGATGGGAGTGGGGCGCCCGGTGGCTCAGTGGGTAGAGCAGGCGCCCCATATACAGAGGCTGTGTCCTCGCCGCAGCGGACCCGGGTTCGATTCCACCAGTGGCCCTTTGCTGCATGTCATTCCCCCTCTCTCTGCCCTGTTTCCTGTCCACTCTTCAGCTGCCCTGTATATAAAGGTACAAAAGCCCAAAAAAAAATCTTAAAAAAAAAAAAAAAGACTGTCGTCATATTCGACCCGCTTTTGGTACACTGTGGAGTGTTTAATCAGAGCTGGTAATGGCCAGAGCGGAATGCATCGACTTGCACTAGCATTAGCATCATCACTGCGTTTACAGGCACTTTGCTTGCCAGTTTACACAGCTGGAGAGAAGGTTGCGGTTTTAAAAGATTCCAGTCTGGAACCTGGTTTCAAACATTTGTGGTTTCAGGGGTGCCGGCACGCTATTTTCATGTAAAAGGGAGGCGAAACCGCAACAAAAGTGTTTCTTTGGATGCGAAAACTTCCGCTGTGTAAACTGCGCCTTAATAATTACATAACTGTTACAGCTAATTTTATTCAAAGTTTTATGTGCTGTTTTAATCAGGCAAAGCCACGGGACACCTGTGAAAACAAGTAAACAGGCTGCATGCTATAAGTTACACAAGCATTCAAACAAAGCTGCTGCGCTGCAAACCAGAAAACAACCTGTTATTTTCTTATTGCTATGCATTCAGTGGTTTGTCTCACCTTTCTTTTTATACTCAAGTGAACAGTGTTGTAAAATTTAACACAATCCAATCATGAAATCTTCCCTCTGTCCATATCTCTGCAAAGAGCTGGGACAACAGTATCTACTCAGTTTTTTCCACACTGAACAGGCATAGCCGTTCATTTGCATGTTATTTTATGTCAAATATAAGATGTTGTTACCTCCGTCAGGATCTCTCTGCTGGTTAGCACACAGTTCTCATCAGGGAAAGTCTCGCACAGGTGGTCAAAGGTGGCCGTGCTTTCCCTAAAACCGAACAGATTCAATTTATTATGACTTTTTATAGAGTCAACACTCACCTTGAACAAGGCTGCATACTCAAAAAAGATGAATAATTCAGTGGAAAACCACTTGATTTGAATTGATTTTCTATCTTTTTTCTGTATTCACTCTCTGCCAGTTCCCTTTCTGCCCTTAACAGTAACTCAACGGTTTATTTTACTCTCAGTACATGAAATAAAACTGTGTATCATGTGTCTTGATACTGTTTTCTGACCTGCTGACGGCAGCCCAGGTCTTCTTGAGGCGATACACAGCGTTGGACTGCAGGGCCGACAGGATGGCCCTTAGTGAGGAGAAATTTTTCAGCTGTCTGCACTCCTGTAGGAACAAAATGGAAGAAAATTTAGTTTTGTTCAGCCATTTAGATCAAAGGTTATGTCATTTTTGTTACTTGATTTTCAACGTTAAAGTTTTTGGACTCTGACCTGAGCGACAGCGATCCACCTCTCAATGATGCGTGCTCTGCGGGCGGGGCTGGTGTGAGCGCAGCGAGGCGAGCTCGGCGCAGTGGAGGGATACAGGAAGGCAGAGGATGAACGCGGTGATGAAATGGGAGAGGAAGTGGAAGGGCTGGGAAAGGACGGGCATAGGAGTGATGTGATGACACGGTTGGTGACAGCGTTGAACTGGGAGATGGTGGCACGTACGGTGGGCGCCAGGTTTCTGTTTTCCTTCTTGTCGCGCTGGGACCAGACGCAGCCTAAGCAGTGGAAGGGAACCGCTCGCACAAACAGCTCCTGATACAGAGACATGATGAAAATAAGGATGATGGAGCCACAGTGACACAGAGAGGAGCTTGGAGATATTTGTTAATGAAACCTACAGCGTCCAGTCTGGTCAGCTGCTCCGCCACTTCTCTCACAGGAAAGACCATGAAGTTGTGCTTGTCTTCCTCCTTAGTGGACGTCTCCTGTGTATCCTCTTCATCTCTGCGCTCCTGATTCAACGATGGACTGTTGTGCTCTGACGCAGACTGGCTGCAATCTGTCAAACACATCAAGTCCCACAATGACGATGACAAAGACAATGACCAGTTTAATTGTGAGAAATCTTTGTTCTCTTTCACTATGGCTCTTCAACATCATGCTTCAGCACTTTATAATAGTGAAA
>JAQFJA010000017.1:4106383-4117491 GCA_029874485.1 Naso brachycentron
CAGGTGGGAGTGGAGTGGAGCGAAATAAAGTCTTGTGCAAAAGTGAAAGTGTTTTATCTGCGTTTAATTCTGGGCTTACCTGTATTTTTGTCTGTTGGTGGTTTTCTTCTTGCTGGCTTCACAGCTGCTGTAATGACTTCAATGAAACATAACCACATTACGGTTTTGCAGGATTTCTCTGCAGATAAGAAGTTCTTTTTATATTAAATGCACCATTAATCATTCATTTGTGCATTTAAACTTCATTATCACCCTATTGTCCACTGGCAGTCTTTCTTCCTTCTATTAGAAAAGAGGATTAAGCTCAGTGTGTCTGCATGTTACACAGTGTGATGGACGAGTGCAGCTGATCAGCAGCCTGTGTGCATTAGAGCCTCTTTTACAAACTCACTGGTGACATTGATGTGGTTAGGGAGGAGATTCACATGTCAGACTGGTTTACCAGGTTACGACGAGCATGCCCGAGCAGATACCCTCCTCACCCCCACCTCCGACTCCCACAGAGCTTACACACAGTACACACACACAGTACACACACACACAGACATGCAAAGTGCTGTCACATGACCGGGTTGGGCCTGTAGGTGTGGTGGTAGGTCTGCTGAACAGGGATTACAGTGGAAGGAACCTTCTCTGTCTTTCTGCTGCCTCATACAGTCACACAGAGGAGAGAGCTGGAGCAGGATGGAACGAACCTGTGCACGCAGGTGAGTGTGAGACTCTTTGGATGCATGTTTTCATTAGTGAGCTGTTTGTGAGTGTGACAGCCTTTTAAAAGCACTAATCCCTCTGACTCAAGAAACCGTGTAAGCTTATTTGGCCCTCAGCTGCTTCAACAACATGGCTGCACACAGGGATGAGCTCCGTGATGTGTCCAGTCTGACGCAGCCTCCTCACAGACATGTTGTAAATAAACAGGAGTTTATTATTAGTTAGCTGACAGGCCGGACTGACTCAGTCACTGACTTCGGCCTGTTGCTTTAGTTTAAAGAAAGCCGCGTGACTCCGGCAGGACCGAACACCGGTTCCATCGTTCAAACGGGCCTGACTGAACAGTAAATCAGTCAGTTAACCGCCAGTGACTGCTGTGTCACTTTTCTGCATGTATTGGCTCCAGTCCAGTTAGACTGCCGTGAGCTCGCGCGCAGCCGTTCACGTTTAAAGGCCTCTTTGAAAACACGGACGTTACTTCGGTTCATCTGCACATCGACACATATTCCAGGTGTTGTACAGTATTTACCTGAAAGGTTGAAAACGGTAGAGATTCCGTCACAGCGCACTCAGCCACCTCTCGGAGCGCGCGGGGGGGTGGGGGGTGACGTCACGCGCGTGTTGCTGACCGGATACGCACAGCTGTTCGGCCGGCACGCTCGCGCTCCGGTGAACTCTCGGCTTGACTTTCAGTCAAACTGTTTGAGGAGGCGGCTCCTGCGTGGTGAGCCGCGCGCGCTCACAGGTGACGGTCCCCGTTAACGGTACCTGACCGTCAGAAGTTGCTCCGTATTTCTGAGGACGGCGCGGAGGAAGCTGCGGCCGCCGGTCGTCATTTTTCAAACCTTTGTTGTTGTTTTCGTGAGGAAGAGGTTTGCTTGTTGATCTGGAGTCACGTGAGGAAGAGGCTCCTCAGGTAACCGGTGACATCTGACGTCTGTTTGCCTACCTGCTGACAGTTTGGCGTCTCATAACCTGTGCTTCATGCTGCCTGTGACGTGTTGAAGGATATATCCCCGTCAGTGTTTTGGTATTATAGCTGGGAATGAAGAGTAATCTGATTACATTGACAGTCTGAACAGTCAAGTGAAGGAAGTTACTCAGCAGGTTCAGCTGTTGTTTAATCACACGGGTGATTTTTCAGTGAACACACATTCTGCTCCTTCACAGTCAAACAGCTGAATCTTGATGATAAAACTGAATGTTTTTTGGAGTGTTGTCGGAGGAAACACACGGAGGGAACACGTCACGCTGTTGTCAGGAAACTTCTGCCTTACACTCTCTTCTGGCGTTTTGGACACGCTGCAGCTGTCCCGCCTGTGAACACTTCTCTCTGGGTGTTTTCATGGAAGTTGGAGCGTAGGCCTTAAAATCCTCCCAGTGTTCTGGAGCTGCTGTAAGACATTTCACACTGACATCAACACTCAGCTGAGAGGGGAAAACCTTCCATATTCAAACACTGTCCCAGTTAATTAACACCCCTGAAGTATTTGTGGTCTCACAGGAGGTTCAGCTGACACCAGGAACAGCATCAGATCTGGAGGAGCTCACCTGAAGGGTTTTTGAGATGGACGAGCAGGTGAGTCCGCTGGAGAGAGACCTCTGTCTGTCTGTGCTTCTGCCGGGAGGAGTGGAGAGGAGCGCCACCGTGCATGGCAGGTAGGCCTTGGCCCCATGCTGTTTGGCACTGCATTATGGGAAATGTAGGATCCAGTAGTTCTGCAGCTGTAGCCTTACGTGGGGGTAATATTGGGACATCTCAGCATCTGCTGCACTGATTTTACAAGCAGCCTCGAGGAAGATCAGCACAGAGCTGCTGTTCTACACTTTGTCTCGTTTCCAGATCTGTTGACACCTTGAACAGGGACTGCAGCTGCAAATGAGCTGCAGAGCTGAAACTGGCACATTTACTGAAGTGTTTGTGCAGTGTGACAGCACAGCATTGCTTAGAGTCGACCCAGGATTTTTCATGGCTGATATAACATCAGCAGTTTGGAGCAGGTTTATACAGTCTTATCAGCTTTTTGTCAGTATACAGACAACTGCCAGTGTTTGTGGAAAGTTTGGTTTTATGATGAACTTGTGTTTGTATTCGAGCGAGTTTCAGAACACTACAAACTTGTAAAATCGATGTGTTTATTGTCGTTCTCCTGGAAGTAAACCTGTGATGGACCTGCTGGTGACCCTTTGTGCGAGCTACCACCTGAATCCTTCAGACTACACTGTCGAGTTCTTCTCGCCCAACAAGAACCACATCAGCTTCAAACCAAACTCTCCCATTGGCTCGCTGGAGGCGGAGAAGGTTGTTCTGAAGCCAAAGGGGGTGGAGGAGAAGATGAGGAGGCCGTACATGCCTGAGGTCAGAAACGATAAAGTCCATTCCATCGTAGCTCAGTGTACGCAGAGTCTCACACTTTATTTCACACAGCAGCTGCATAAGACGAGAAGAAAATGTGATTTCTCCCCACAGGCGTCTGTACGTCTGTTGATCAACTACAATAAATCCCATAAGGCCGTGGTGCGAGTGAGTCCCAGAATGCCCCTGGAGACGCTGCTGCCTGTGGTGTGTGACAAGTGTGAGTTTCAGGTAGAAACCACCGTGCTGCTGAGAGACCCTCAGTCCATGGAGCTGCTCGACATGAGCAAGACTTTAAACGAGCACGGACTGAGAGAGGTGTACGCCAAAGACACGGCGGAGCGCCCACAGCCCGCCAGAACACCTGAGACAGGTGTGTTCCAGTACTCAGTGCATTACATGTGATAAACAGATCGTCTCTCCTGACGTGAATGTTTCTGCTGGTCAACCCCAAAAATCCCAAATCCGATTCTTGTTTTGGCTGAGGGTTTGTTGCTGAGGTTGTGGCTTCACTACGGTGTCCCTGAGGGGTCAACACACTGCAGTAACAACACAAAGATGCACAAAACACAACAATGAAAACAAGGAAAACATGTCGACCTGTTGTCCACCAATACAGTCTGCAGCGTGTTGATCTCTCCGAGCAGAGATGGATATAATCGATATGATCGTTTGTCAGGATGAAAGATATTCACAGTAATTTTATCATGGTTAATTTTCATTATGGGGAAAGAAAGCCGTCTCACTGATGTTCAGATCTAAATGAGTTTCCGTGTTTATTTGAAATGGTCTGAATGAAAGCGAAATGACGGGGACACGAGGTTTCCTCTGCTTATTTATTCTTCCTTTGTGCAGGAAGGCCTTTTGATTTATGGTCACTTATTTAACGAGACGTGTATCTGAACGGTGTCTAACACGACAGAATATTCCAGTGATTTCAGTCTGTTTGAGTGCAGTTCAAGTTTTTATTTTAAGGTTTTAGGAATATTTTGATCATTATCGGGATAATATTGGGAATCACAATTATTTTTGACAAGATAATCATGACATGAAACTTTTTATGGTCCCATACTGACTTAGGGCCGTCTATAAATTGGGTTTCTTCCCGTCGTCCTCCTACTTGATTTTATTTCTCATCACCCAATATCAACATTTCAACATCAGCACCATTAAAGTCGTGTCCCAGCTCAATGGACAGGATGAGATTTTTCCTATATTTGCTGCTTTGACTGAACCAGCTGCTGACAAAGTGTTTCTAAAATAATGTTTTGAGGACTAATCATTCCTGTTCTTATATGTTTGTTTGTCCTGTCCGATCTGGTGATGACGGCGTGTTTTCTGTCTGGGACAGACGTCACGCCAACACAGGTCATCTCTCCTCCTCCACTGCAAGGTATCACATCACATCATGCTTGGCTCAGAGTTTTCTGCTGCACTTTGCGTCCCGCTAAATGTCCTTCAGTGATCACGATCTGTTACTTTCCGTAGACGTGCCAAAGAGGGAGAAGAAGCAGAAAGAGAATCTGGGATTCCTCAGCTTGTTCCGGAGAAGGAAGAAAAAACCTGAGAAGGTGCCGTGTGTTGTCAGCTTGTATAGATTTGATGTGAACGATTGTCGCGTTAATGCTCATGTCCTTCTGTAGGAAGGAGCAGCGAGTCCTCCAGCTTCTCCTGGTCCCAACAAACAGGTGGGAGTCACCACGAACAGCCAAGACATTTTCTCCTCTAACACCCTGCCGGCAGATATGCCCAAGAAGAGGCGCGCCCCTCTGCCGCCCATGGGTGCCTCCCAGAGCGTCCCCAACAACCTGAGCACCTGCCATCTAAGAGGAGCACAGGTGGGTGGGTGGGGGTGCACACTCCTCCTCCTCCTTCCACAACACACGATCTACAAAACGATCTGCTGTAGAGATCTCAGTAGAATCAGGAGGACGACTCCTAAAACATGTGTGTCTCTCTGTAGAGGTCTGCAGATTCCACCTTAAGGAGCACCAAGCGCAGGGCTCCGCCCCCTCCCCGTGCAAACTCCCAGCAGGAGCTGCAGGCGGATCCTGAGGTTCAAGGTAAACGCTCTGATGATTGATGACCTTTGAACTTTGTGATGGAGGTTGTGCTGAAAGAAGAGCTGCTGCATCATGTGCCCAACACGTTAAAAACACAGTATTCATATTTGTTCAGTGCTGCCTGATCCCACCTGTAAGCTCTCTGTTTATTCTGCCATCTAGTGGTGATTGTTGAGGCTGCAGCAGGTATGAAAAATGCTGCTACAATAATCCCAGTTGACCTTTTACAGTATTTCAGTGGAAATCAAACGGCTTTAGAGTGGACTGAAATCTTGTACGTGCCAAATCCTTCTGGCTTCAGTCACTGCCGCACAAGGTCAAAAGAGATTGACGTTAAATCAAGATTAAAATGTCAAAGCGAATGGCATCAAACGGAAGATTTAGCAGTTAAATCCGGCACCAAACACAGCTTTTATCAGTCGCAACAATTTAACCCTGTCCAGGGCAATTAAAGTGACCCGGAGGGCCTCGTTCCGTCTGCTGGCTCAGAAATCCCTCTATTGTCCCGCCTTTCATTCCCCTGCATTAGTCTGTCTGACGTGATTTCACCACCTGGCTCACGACTCCTTCGTACTGATCTCCACTTGAATGGACAATCTTCTTTTTGTTATGAAGGATCTGAAATTAAGTGAAACCCTTAATTTTCCCTTTAGTGGAAGAAAGGAAAAAGAGCCTGAAACTTGAACTCTTTTGTCTGTCAGCACCGTCAGTGTTTCAGTTTGTTTGCTTTCAGCCGCGATGTTGGAACATTCTGCTCAGTCAGCATCATTCCTCGGCCCTGTAAACAAATAAACAACTCCCAGCTGAGTCACCGTCTTTACGCTGTCCTCCTCAGTTCATATAATCACGGTCTGCTCGGATCCAAATCACCTTTTCATGTGTGACAGGATTTGTGTCCTGCTGACTTTGCCGCTGAACGTCTTGGTGTTTTTGGGAACATTCAGACTCAAAGTGGTTTTTCTGCTCCCTGCTTTCAGACTCTGTGTTACCTGAGCCAGGTGACTGAGGGCTGCTGCTGCTGCTGTCTCCTTCCCTCTCCTCCTCCTTCCACCGTCCCTGTTCCTCCTCTCCGTCCTTCTCCTGCGTCGGCTTCTTCCTCCTTCTCCCCGTCTCAGTTGCTTTCATGGATGTGTGTCACTGCCGCCTGCTGCACTTCAACGCTTTTTATTTGTGCTGGTTTAATTTTTTTTCTGTGGGAAAATTCTGTGAAAATTCTGCAACTTTCTCTTTGTCTTTTTTGTCCTTTTTCGTGTGTTTTCCTCTTAATTTGAAATTAATTGCTGTGCCTTCCATCTAAAGCAGAAGCCATGTGAACAGTGTGATGTGGTTCATTTTGCAGCATTTATTATTAATATTTTTTGTGAAAACTATTTTCTTCTCTAAAATCATGTCGTTATGTCACATGCTGATGTCTGTTTCTACTATATAGTTTTAAGTATTAATGCATATGAATGTTTTCAGTATTTCTGTTAGGTGATGATATTTGATTTAAACTGTCATATTTTATATGCAGATTTTTCCTGATTAATCTCAGTACAATAAACATGAAAAATAAATTTCGTACTTGGTTTCATTTAAAACCGTATTTCTGAACTTTTGACTGAAAGTGATGAAGGTTGGAAAAGATGGAGCACAGATGATGTTCAGGCGTCAGCTGTCTGTTTGTGTTTGTTTGTTTTGGGTGTTTACATGATCTCTTTAATGACTAACACTCAGCTGTATTTTGTGTGTTTGCTGTGTTCCCGTGAAAATGCAGCCGTTCTTTCCTAACGTTGACTGTGTGGTTGTGTGTGTGGTCGTTTTCTTTGTCACTGAGTCTCTTCTGTTTGTCCAGCGGCTGTGGACTCGCTGAACACTGTGGAGGAGCTGCGAGAAAACGATGAGTCAGACTCTGTAAACATGTCACTCTCCTCATCTTCATCACTCCATCCATCACAACCACTGCCATCCTCATCCTCTTCGCGTCCTTCCTTTGCTCATCTCCATGAAATAGCCGATGACGCCCGCTGTGCTCTTGCCAAAGTCCTGACCTCCTCTGTGTCTAAAGGAGCGCTCGTCAAGCGTTTGAGGAATTCTGCCACTTTCCATAAATTAAACAATGGCTCCTCCTGTGTGTCCGTGAATCCGGGGTGTTCAGATGACGAGGTCTTCTGTGCAGAACCTGAACCTGTTCTCACATCCGACCTCCCCACTGAGTCTGAGTGGCAGGATCCGGCACAGAGGAAGGGAACGACCACGTTCAAAGTGGTTCCCTCCAAGAAACAAGAGTCCCACGATACAGAACTCCGCCTGGACGTTCCAGATCAGATTATAGTAGAAGAAAACCCTCAGATTGCAGGTTGGAGTCAACCTGAGTCTGAGGAGGACCCGTCTTCTCCTGACAGATCAAAGACGGAAACATCTTTGCAGAGTCCTGAACCAGCGTCTCAGGAGATTCAGGCCTCTGACCGGCCAGCTTCCATTTCACCCGTGCTTGATTCAAACAGTCAGGACTGTCCAGGATCGCCTCAGTCTGAGGTTGGGGACACTGTTGAAAAACAGGAGGAAAAGGATGAACCTGAAGTCACGTCTGAGGTGATACCAGAAACTCTGTGGGACTGCAGCGATGAAGAACTTCCTAATGATGGTCTGATCAGATCAGAGGATCAGAGGGAGTCTCCTCGAAGCTCCAGTCCGCAGTCTGTGAGTGCAGACGTGGATCACTGTGGTTCAAACACCAAAGAGACAGAAGCTGAGGAAGCGGTACAAGAAGATGAAGCAGAGGGAGAAAAGGAGGAGGAGGAGGGTTTCCCTCCCCCTCCTTCACCTGTCTTCTTTAACGAAGACACAGAAGCTGCTGAAGAGGTGAGAGAGGACGCTGCAGCATCCTCTCAGCCACCAAGTCCTTCCTCCAGCGGGCCGACTAACGCAGTGTGTGAGGACACTGAGCCTGTCTCTGCCTCACCCGAGCAGCCCGCAGCTGCACCAACGCATGTGGACAAGCTGAGCACGCCGCCGTCCAGATTTGCACAGGCAGTAGCGTTGGCCGTGCAGAGGTCCCGCCTACAGAGACACGCGAAAGCTTTAGTTCCTCAGGACGCCAGCGGTCCCGGCACACTTCCCTCACCAGCCAGGACCATTTCCCAGTTTGGTGAGTCTGTTATTTTGGATCATAAAGCTCCAGAATTCGGTGATGTAGCTGTGATGAACACACAGCAGTTTACAGTCACAGTTCCACCCCAAGCAAAGAGAACAAGAGAACGTTATCATCAACACATTATTTATGGAGAACCAGGGAGACATGGATCAATAAAACAGTTTAGATTCCTGCTCTTCTGTTGTGCACTAAAACAAACCCACACAGGCCCGATGAGGCACATTGTGACGATGTTCTTCATAGAGCGTAAAACTCACACTCGAAATTCAGACACTCAGAATTAAATACAGTAAACAGGAAGTGTGCACTGAACATTTCAGGACCTCATAAAGTAATTAGAGGTGTGAAACGTACAAATTCATGTCCAGGGTCATTATTCTATTGTGGCATATTTCAAGAGAAGTAGTTTAAATAGAGCTAATACCTGCAAAATTTACACCACAACAACTGTTCATGAAATATTCAACGTTCAGGTCAAGTATATATCAAATCAGTGTTTTGCAAACCTTGAAATTATGGAAAAAATATCCTAATGAAGGTCAAATGTCTGATAGTATTAATGAAGACATTTAAAATTTTTACTGCAGCTCATGAAGTTTAAGTGGCAGTTTTCTGGTCAAACTTACATCACACAGTTAAAAATGGAGCTGACATGTTTGAGGCTCTCAGCGTTGACACAAAGTGACACGGAGACACTGAGCGCATGTTGACGTGAATATTTCTTGATGTCTGTCTGTGATTGAGCTGGTGCCTGAGGCTGTTTTCACTCCTGCCTATAGAGGGAGGATGTGATGTAAATATTTCTGGTTTTGTTCCTTCCTCTGCTGCAGGTGCCTGAGCAGCTTCCTGTCAGATCCCTGAACGGAGGATTCCTGTGTGACTGAGGACACCACACTCTGTGACTCAGCCGAATATGACAAGAAGTTTCTCTGAACCTTTTCTTTTTGTCCTTCTTCTCCACACAAACACCTTGTTGAATCTTTTTTATGTTGGACTTAATGCTCAAAGGTTGAACGTGAACCTTGTCTGTTGTGAATGAAGCCAAATGCACAGGACACGAGTTGTTGAACTGACCACGTCCTGTTTTTCTTTATTTCCTTTAAAATTTTACTGAAGACGTGCCAAGGTGGACATCACGCTGACGTGAGAGCTTTCTCTGTTTGTTTCTGTGCAATAATCTGCTTATTCTGTGTTTGCTCTCGAATGTATTGTCTGCATATTTATGTTGAGGAACGCAGTAAAACACATGAACTGGGTTTCAGACTGATTTCCTTTTTTTAGTCACCAGGTGGCAGTAGAGCTTTGTTTCTGAACTGAACATCCCGACAGAATCCGTCTGTGAGGTGTGTTCATCACATCAATGAATGTGAGTGAATCACAACTTGCATGTTCTAGAAAAAATTACAGGAAATATTATTTTTTGATTAATCAGGAGCCACAAATGAACTTCGATGAAACAGAGATGATTATTGTAATATATGCAGTTAGTGTCTCTGAAGGCTCGTCTTTGTCTTCTTTTCCAGAACTTTCCCAGAATAATGCAATATTTCATGTGGATATGAGAATTTCCAGCATCCACATAAAAAAACCAAACAGCGTCCTTGTTGAAAACAGGTTTCATGCCAAGCATCCAAACACCTTCCTGAATAAACTCAGTCCACTTTGCTCACATGCACACACTGTTATGTCTTTAACGGACCCATACCTCCAGGCAATACTGCACAGCTATACTTGGGTGCCAAAAGAATCCGCACTACTATACGTATTGATCCAGCCCTGGCCTTGGAGGAACAGCAAGGAGCTGTGCGAGGTAGAGACCTAGCCAGAACCGCCTGTGGCTAAAGCTCCACGTTTGCCAGGCCTGGACTGAGTGGGCTCGCTTCAAGACTTTCTTTCTCTCTCTCTGTCTCTCTCTAACATTTCCTGCTTCATCTGAGGAGAGAGAGAGAGAGAGAGGAAGGAGGACGGCTTGCTGGTGGATGATGGGAGGTGACCGTTGACCCTGTCGTGTTTCCTCTGCGCTCCCCCCAGAGGGGGCGCCCAGCCCTCAAGGGCACAGCCGTGTCACACTGCCGTTGTCATGGAGAATGCCATTACCGCCCCTAAGGGAGAGAGCTGCGTCTAACGTTTAAAGAAGAGAAAAAGTCAGTGGAAAGAGAGAAACACACATGCTGCAGAGGAGCTCTTTTCCTGCCTCAAGCGATGATATGCGATGTAAATGACAACTCTGGCATTATCCTTCTTTAGCAGCAAAAGGTTGAATTTCAACCTGAGCGGCAGTGAGCAGGATTATGCAGACAAAAGCAGGCTGCATTCAGAAGGCAGTGCAACATGAAATGCTCCTCTGTCATGTACATTCATGACCCAGCGTGTGACATTCGAGGCTATCAGCACAGATGAACCTTTGAACAAAACCAGACGTCCGCACAGAGACGGCTGTGTTGATTATTGTCTCAGGAGACGAGCTGGAGAGAGACGCCAACAAACAGGAAAATCCTGGAGGACGCTCGAGTCACATGAGCTCAACATCCTGCTTCAGACACATTAATGAGGAGGCCGAGGGATGAATGCAGATCACTCAGTGGATCGACCCTGTTAAAACACACACACACACACACACCCACGCGCGCGCGCACACACACCTGAACAAACAGCCACTCACTTTATTTAAAGCTCCTGTGCCACTGCATGTGTGCAGCACCGATAAACAAACACAAATGTTCTGTGTTTGTGAAGATCATTTTATTTTGTGATCAAATGTACTTAACCTTAAAAAAGATGCAGGTGCAGAAAGACAGTCTGATATTATCACACACAACCATCCTCCAGCACCGATACCTTC
>JAQFJA010000017.1:4117591-4130054 GCA_029874485.1 Naso brachycentron
ATTTATATATCAGTACTTTAAAACAGTGAAAACATTATTAATTCCAGACTTTGACTTAATTTCTCATTTAAAAAAAAACAAAGATTCACTTAAAAAAGAGTTCAGTGGTAACATCCCTGCTGTTTGATTTCAAGTCCACTGTTTTGCTTTCTGCTCATTATATTTGCATACAAAGGCTGCTTTTCAAACAGTTTTTCTTGCAGAGGTCAAACAAGCCAATCAGATTTAAATCCTGAGGGAGGAATCAACTGTGATGACTTGAGGCAACAAGGTGATTATATGTTTTTAAAAACACATGGAGGAAGAGACTTTGTCCATCGACACAACAGCAGAACTCTCCAGCGTGGTTTTTGAGTTAAACACGTTCGTTTCCTGTGAGTCAATCAGTTTTCACTCAGGATTTTTAGGCGTGTTGTCATAAGGACATCAGATCACTGCTCCATTTAAACAAAGGAACAAGACCAGTTTCACAAAGATCTGCGTCTGACATCAAACTAACTGTCCGCCTGCAGAGAGAAAATTAAATTCAGTCATCATGCTGCTGCACTTCTTGACTGTCTCAAACACGACCAACATCCATGAATCCCACAGACTTTTTGAGAAACACATTTTACATGGTCGCCTGTGTCAAAATGCATGTCTTCAGCAAAAATGAAAATTTATTAGGACTGTTTTTGTGCTTTTTGTACCTTTAAGGGTTGAACAGGAAACTGGGGAGAGAAAGACAGGGAATCAAACCCACTGCAGTGAGGAGCCTCTGTCCATGGGGCGCCCGCTCTACCAACTGAGCTACCATGGCACCCTCTGTCAGGACATTTTAGGGGGAAATGCAGCAAACAGTGCATCGATATAGTGGCAGGACTTCTGCACTTGTGCTCACTCGTCAGCCTGGATTGATTCCTAACAGAAAAAATAAATGTTGATGTTCCGTCTCCTCGTCTTTCCTACAGTTTTCTGCCCCTCTGCATCATTATCTTTGCTCAACAACATGAAGGAAATGCGGCCTTTCATTCGCCAGGGGCTAAGATAGCTAACTTTTAAGCTTCAGACTAGACTTTATTTTGGTGAAACTAACGAGGAGTCTGGACTCTTGCATCATGCACCTCACGGTGAAGTTCAGAGGAAAGTTGTGCTTAAGTTCACAAAGCCTGTGCGATAAATTCAGTGGCACACACAAATCAAACATTCCTGTGATTCCACCTTTATAAAACGTGTACTTATACTGCAGCACTACTGCACTGAGACAAATTCAAATTCCACACATTTAGTACAGCAGAATAATAAACAATCTGACTTGGCCGGCATCCTCCGGCCGACTGCGAGCACACACACAGAGAAAAGCAGCAGCTCAGATCAATACCACGATAGCAGGCCCACACAACTAGCGGTAATGCACATTTATCATTTATTTATTCCTTCATCTCTTCATTCATCTCCATTTAGTTCTCCATCAGATGCATCTGCCTGGTGGTTTGAAGATGCCCACGAGCTGCTCCAAGTCCGAATCTGATTATAAAACAGTGAGGAGGCCCGANNNNTGCTTCACTCGATCCGCTGTGTCTGCATGTGTGTTCAGGGTGCACATGTGCATTGTAGACTACTAATATATGTGTGTTTACATGGCACCTCCATGCTCAGCCAGAAATAATCAATAGATGAATCACCTAAAGCGGTGGAGCTCTCCCCAGGCAGTGTGGTGCAGCTTAATGCTATTCTTTCCATTCACCTTGGGAATGGCATCCATCAGGCCTCCCCCCAAAGTGAGGCACTGCTGCCTAAAACATCCCCAGCGCTCCAGGGGCTGCTTGGAAAGGGATGCAGGGAGAGCACAGTTGACCTCTGACCTCCTCCATGTTTGCGCTCGCTTCCCTCCTCTTTGGCGGAGCGGCAAATCACAGAGTTCCTGCCTCATTGGCATTGTCAGGCGCTTACAGTAGTGTTTATGTGCATTGTGCTGGTGGTTAACTGGTTCAAATGTTATGGAAATGATATTTACCTCCTCTTTGATCCTGTAAACTCCAAACAGTCAGGCCTTGTTTTTTCTTTTTCTGAGGGAAGAAGGACTTTAAGATGTGCTATAAATACAAACAGCAGGAAAAAAATAGAGCTGCGCGGTCTTAAAATCAATCAAATTTTCTCGGCTCTCTGCTGCAGCTGAAGCTGTTTAAAATCAGTTTCTTGCACGTTAAAGGACACAGTGAAACGTTTGGACGCAAAGCACAGAGTCAGGCCGCTTTGATTCATGATGCTTGGCACAATATATAAAATAAGCAACCAGGGACCAAAGCAGACGCAGCGTTTGATGGCTGAACGTACAGTGGACGGCCCCTGTTGCTCAGTGATAGATAGTGGACGAGCTCTATCTCTCCGTCATTTTTCTTCATTCATCCCTTATCACTGAATCCTGAGAGAGGAGACACAACACGCAGCTCTGCTCTGTGATGAATGGCCGACGTCTGCGGCTCAATGCGGTGACAAACTGACACAATCACTGCCGTTAATTTGTCACCGCCGGCTGTTCCTTTGATCACAACGGACGCCCCCTGCCCTCTGATTCTGTCCAATCAAACAAATGCAGCCTTTAATGCAAAATAATGTGTTTTCCTCCTGCTCATGTGCACTCGTGCTCCGACACTGAGGAGTGTATCCTTGACTGTGCTGCTGCTCAAGTCAGATTTCTCTGATGATCACACTGATCTCACTGAGGAGCTGGCGTGAGGCTTGTAATGAGGCTGTGAATGACAATGCAGTGCTGATGTATGACCAAGAGGGGGCACAGTAATCCCTGCTTCAGATCAGTGACGTTCTGATGGGCCTGAGGAGTACACTGACTGCCATGGTGGTATGGAGATGTAAGCCCAGCACATGGCTGTTCAAGTTATGCACATAAATAATCCAGACAGCTTCATTAAACTTGTTTATTCTTTCATATGTTGAGTTAATGTTGAGCCACATTGTACCCAGATTTTTTTGTATAATACGTCAAACTTGGGCCTCGTTTCCGCTTCCTGATCCAAATAAATTTAAATGCACTGCTGCATTATTTTAGTTGTATCAGTCGGTCACCACTGATGTTGCTACAGTGGAAGGAAACAGGAGTGAAAGAGGAGTCGAAGCAGGAACAACTGGGCTGAGTTTTAAAGGAAACAAGCTGAAATGTTTTTTATAGTTTCAACATGGTGCAGAAACTGCAGCGACACAGAGAGAGACTCCAAACTCAACATGAAACCCTGGTCACATTTCCAACGCCGATAACAGAGCCACTCATTAATGCTGAATGACAAGAAAATGGTGGAAGGAAATCTTAGAATGATTGACTAACTCGTCAATCAGCAACATGCTTACAAGGGACTTAATAGATTAAACACGAGCCCACTGTGAGGAGATTTAGCCGATCAGCTTATGTGCTTTACACTGACTCAGTTCCTTTGTAGAAACGGATCAAGTACAAATAAAATGGCATCGCAGCTGTAGGGTAAGACCGCACCGACAGAGAATCCATCTGTCAAAAACTGCGGCAGAGAAGTCGTTTTCATGGAGGAGAACCACCGTCCATTTTTACGCCTGTCACATGACAGCTACCAGAAATACTGGAGTACACAAAATACTTGTAGTTTGACTCATAAACAAACTTTTTTCTGTTGTAGGAGAAATAAAAAATAGAAAAGGTATTTTTGTCCCCAGCTCATTAATGGCATGCTTGCTTTAGTGCACAGGTAAAAAAAAAACCTGTGTGGAAAAGGAATATAACAGAATACATGAGTGAAGGTATAAAGAACAATGTTTTTAATATAAACATATTATTATTAACCCGAGTAATTATTGTTCAGTCATTTTAATTACACTAAGAATAAGGTCTACAGACAAAACTAAAAAGGCTTGACTGCACTCCCCTTCATTATGATTTACCATCACAGGAAGAACAATATATGGGCTGAATTATTTTAGGAACAAGGTATTTACACAGTACTAACACAATAAGAAGGGCTGTTGTATAAAGTTTAACTGTTCTCTCTTTGTTACGCTTTAGAGAAGAATGAAAGGTGTATCTGGGCTGCATTCACACAATAAGAACAAAGTATCCTGTCTGTAATTATAAGCCAAGAACAAAGTAATTAAACAGTGAGAGTAGCTGTGATACAAAGTGTTAATTGTTATTCCTTTTTGTTCATTTATCCTACATTAGAACAGTGTATGGGGGCTGTAATTACGCGATAAGAACAAAATAATTACACAGTAAATAAACAGTGGAAGGAGCAGTGATGTAAAGCAGTAATTGTTCTCCCCATTTAACTATTTATATAATAAGACAGTTTATCAGGGCTGTAATACTACAAACAGAAAGGTAATTACATTGTAATAAATGCTGTAATAAAAGGTGTCATTTTTTCCCCCCTTTTTTTACTTTTTATAACACAGTAACAAGTTTATGTGGGCTGTAATTACACAGTAAGAACAAAGTAACTACACATTAAATAAACAAAAATGAGAGCAGTGATATAAAATATGAATTGTGCTCCCCTTTAACCCTTTCTTAACACACTAATAACAGCATATGTGAGCTGTAATAACACAATAAGAAAAGGTAATTACATAGTAATTAGCACTACAATATAAGGTGTTAACTGTTTTCTCTGTTTACTCTTTAACAATACAGTAGAAACAATGTGGGCTGTAATTACACAGTAAGACCAAAATGACAAGTTATAAAGTGTCTTTATTCCTTAGTTAATATAAAGTGTTGACCATTTTTCTCTATTCTTTTCTTTAATTTTGCTTCCCGGTGTTGAGCCTTGTATTTACCAAAAATATTTAGAGTATAATTTATTTCAGAAGTATAAGAATAATTAAATATTTCTCTGGCCTGTGATTCAAACAGCTGAATTACGCTGTAAGTCATGTTTTCTATGATAAACTGGTAAACTGTTCAGTCTTATCTGCAGGCCTCTTGATGGAGCCGCAGCACTCGGCAGCAATCCTAAAAATACTAGAGTTTTTTTTTATCCTCCTCTTTCTTTTTTGTCTGTCATCATTAATAATTCATCTCTTTTCTTGGATGCTAAAACAACAACAAACAGAACAACAGCTCGGATAATGTATTCAGTCGAAAGCTCGTTGTCTGGGGGAGGAAGAGAGGGGACAGCGAAAATGTGCACTGGAGTGAGACAAGAGAGCACCCCGACAGGGAGAGGCTCAATGTCACTCCGCAGCGTGGCGGGAAGGAAGGAAAACAAACGCCAGAGGGGAAAAAAGGGAAAAAAGAGAGGAAGATACAGTTTGTAAGTCATAAAAGCCCAATTAGAGGCATTAGGCTCCTCAAATGGAGGATTACAATGAATAATTTGTGACTGCAATTTTTTTCAGGCTGATTGTGCCATTAATGTGGGTGACAAAAAAGAAAGTATTTGTGAGACGGGCCAGCAGAAAAGCTTTCAGTGCAGAAAAAAAACAACCAATAATTCAAGGTTACATGAATACGCTGCCAAATCAGCACCCGGGCCGTCCATTGACTCAGCTGCCTTACTTTAAATCTCTTCACTCCCCCGTCACCCCTTCATTTGGAGCGGCTCGACCTTGAACGTCTCCGGCGTGAACCAGTGCCCCAGCTTTCACATTACGCCAGAATGGATCCTGACTCATTCAATTTAAACCCATCAAGAAAGCACAATACAAGGCAAATTAGCTGCCATTATTTAGACACTTTCATGCCCCCAGTTTGAGGTTATATGACAATTAGTTACATTTGTCTCCGCTGAATTCACGGCTGTCCCGCTCAGTGCAACATGTGTGAGACTCTGCAGCAGGATTTTGATGTTTCTATCTTTCATTCTTATGGAGGAGTTGGCTAATTTAACATTGATTATGGAACAAATATGTTCCCATTGAAAAGTTTCTCTTTATTGAAAAACAGCACATGTAGAAGAGCGAACATCTTTTTTCCTTTTTAGTGTTACCGCTGCAGCATTTATTCGGGAGGATTTCTGAGGATTCACACATGGGCTGTGGTTTACCTCAAGACAGTTTCAGTGATGCTCAAAGAAGAACATTAACACACGTCAGTAATGAATGCATCAGTCTCACACCTCTACACCATGTTGAGATAAGAACAGCTGTGTGAGTGTGAAGGTGCAGCAACAATAATCCTACTGGTCGTACCTTCTATGTTGACAAAGGAGCCTGCCTTGCTTTGGAGCACCTGACCTTTATTATGAAAGAGAAAAACAGGAAGTCTTCCTGGCTTTAGAGACCATAAATAGATTTGAAATGATTTACAGATTATACACTGCTGCTTTGAGAAGCGGTGTGTTCAAATAAATGTTCTACATTTGAAAACTTTAATGAAAAAATATAAAATGAAATAAAATAAAAACTGAACTATGGATTTTGAACAAACCAGTTTTGGTGGAACCCATAACACTGCAGACTGAGGGACGAACAGGGACGGCAATGAGAAAAAAGAATCATGGGCAGGCGTGAGAGTGTGTCAGTGGTGACAGATTAAAAATAAAGATGAGTTTAGTGTGAAGCTGTTGCATCATCCAGCAGGAAGGACTGCCACGTTTTCTCACGTTTTCTCAGTTTTTTAATTTTTAATTCAATTTGCTGCCGACTTTGTAAACTTTTTGAGTTAAATAAAAATTTAAAGTGTTTCATTTGACCAATTTAACTCTCACTTCTATGCCCATGTTCAAAAAAGGTGTTTTCTTTTACTCCTTGTCCAAACCTTGTGCCTACATTACCCACAATGCAACCCTGCTGCTTACACACTTGTCAGACAGGCAGGTGTGTTATGCTAGCAGCTGCTAACGTAGCCTGAGGCAGAGATGAGGGTCTCGTGAGTTTTCTTCTGTCCACTCGTTTGAACTGTTTTCAGAGTGACACGGGTGACATGCATCAGACTCTCTGGAGCCTCAGAAGGCTTTAAAGACAACAACTGCTTTCACAAACATGTAAACAACACTGTTGACCAACACGCAGACACATTTAGAGGGAGCTGGATTTGCTAAAATGTGCTCAGCTGCTGCCCTCACAGCCACTTCCTGTTGATCCTTCAAAAACCTCCCGATCGTGTAATTCAGTGTTCTGTAGAGGTTTTTCTCATTTTTTTCTCCATTTTGCTGACTGAAAAATTTACCTGTTCCCATTTTTAAAAAGTCTCCCAGTTTTGTTGTCGGTGTGTTGGTGCTGTTTGCACACATGACTCTACTTTCCTCCACTCTTCATTCAAACCTCACTGATTTGCTGCTGTGGGATCAGTCCTCAGGTTCGGATTTTGTTTCAGATGGAAGTGAAACCACAAACTGTTTTCCAGTTGTGTTGTGGGAATGAACAGCAGCATGGGGTTTATTTTTTTAAGCGCATTCTACCACTTATATGTTGTTTCCTTTATTAAAATGTGACGGATAGAAACAGCAAAGGAGGTGCAGGAAAGAAACACCTGGCAGGAATCCATTCCAGGGCGGAAGGAGCACCGGTGAGGTTTTCCTCCACAAGGACAAGATAAAAGACTCCCTTTGAATGCAGTTAATGACTTTTCTCATCTGAAGTGTGTGTTGATAACGGTTTCCTGAGTTCACCTGTGAGCGGGCACAAGCAGCAACCGGCTACACTCAACCTGAGCCGACTGTGTCCACAGAAACCGAACGCCACTCTCTCAAAAATGGCTCAGTGTACAGCATGGCTTCCTCCTTATCTCTCAGTGCGTTGTGATGCTGCAAGCTTCTCACACGCGTCTGTGATGAGTTTAAGGTGGAAAGTTCAGAGTCTGAGAGTGATGCATTGAAAAATGTTGCTGCTTTCAACCAATCTCATTCTGGAGAGTTTGCTGGAGAGACGGCGTCAGGGCGGTGCTATTAACAGGTGCTCACGCTGCCCTCCAGCTTTAGAGCCTAAAGGGAGCTTTAACCTCGGCGCCATCGCACAAACATGAACCCTGAACACAGCAGGAATCTGCTCCTCACACTCTGTTACCGCGTGCAGCACGTCCCGTTTATACACACAAGATCTGTGGACTTCAATGCAAGTTTTCCATTTTATTTGTGGATGCTTTTAGATTTTCTTTAAAGTGAAGGCAAACGTCCACAAACCTTGCAAGAACACAGATGTTTTACACAAAAAAGAGACACAAGTCTGACTCAAATGTTCTGTTTTAATCATGTGGAGCTGAGAGAACATAACTCACTTCTGCAGCTGCTGCTTATCTCATCTTAAATTCAAGTGGTTTCAGCTAATTGCTGCAAATCCGGCATCAGAGCAGCATTGTGGTGCTGAGTGTCACCCTGCACTGTCACATATTAAAATGGAGCATTTTGAGCATGTTAAGCTGCGTTAGCTGAAGGAGCTTCAACCACAAACACGACCTCATCACGTGAAATAAAAAAAGATTTTCAGCCGCTGAAAGGAAATCTTCCTCGCGTGCTCTTCATTTGTCAGCGCTGCTACGGGGAGACATTTTCCAGCCAGCTGAGTGATATATGTTTCAGCCATTGATTTGAGCGTCTACAAAAATAGCACCTGATGTGTGTGTGTGTGTGTGTGTGTGTGTGTGTGTGTGAGTGAGAGAGAGGCAGCAGCTGTCTTTACTTCATCCTCACAGTCTATTTTCAAGGCAGTTACCAAAGTTTCCTGTTAAAGAAAGAGCTTACTTTTAATTGTATGTTTTTAGGATATTGTAAAGGGGAGAGAGGCTGCATACCTGACTCCATCCGTCTCCAGTGTAATATGAATTCATGGTATGATACCTGGAGTTTATTAATTCAGGGCCACAGAGACAGCTGAATAATGAAATTTAATGAAAATTTTAGATGGACTAAAAGTCAGAGTGCTTCTGTCATTAATTTTAAAAGCACACATACCGTTCAGCTTCGCACAGTAATGATAAATTCCTCCACTGGGCTTCAAGCTATAGCAAATGTGTCCAGAAAGGAAGATTTTTCTGAATCCAGCTGAATTCAAGGTCTTATTGCTTTTCATGGAATTCTGCAAAATGTGCACAATTGAAAGTCACCATGAGGCGTCATCAGGGACTGTAGGACAGTTATTTGTGACTGATGGTGATAATTGAATTTATTTAAATGTTTAATAGGAGCATCTTTGACTGGAGGCCTTCTGAAAAATCTCTAAATGAAAAAGTGTAGGATGATCATAAAACTTGAGGGTTTTTTTTTAAGTGTCCCAATTGAAATGTCGTACTGAGTAAAAACTACTGCAGTACAATTTCTTAGTACATTTACTCATGTTCCTAAGTACAGTTTTCAGGTTCTCGTACATTTCAGAGGGAAATATTAGTGAATTTATTTGACAGCTCTTGGTGCTCGGTACTTTGTTGATTTTGCATGAAAACTTGTTATTCAGTAAAACATGATTTATTGTTAAGATTAACCTGTCAGCAGCAGTGGGGCTGAGGCTCCGCCCCTCCACAGTTTAAATTTTAAAAACATATTTTAATGATAAAATCATTTCTGTTATTGTTGGGTTATGTGTGTATAATTTCAGTTGTAAAAGTGAATTTTTCTCGTCATATTTGATGTTTCCTGCCTTCCCTGCACACCTGCCCGGCACCAGCCTCGTTAGCTCTGCCTGCTGCCTGAGTTTTCTTCAGCCAATCGGCTGCTTTCCTGTTTCATCATCTCATTTCCTACACCTGAGCTGACCCACCTGCCTCTCATCCTCGTCTGCTGAGTCTGTATTCAGTGTGGTCTTTGTCGAGTTTGTCTGAGCCTGCAGTCTGTCACTTTAACTGACAGTATGTACTGATTTCACCAAAAAGTAGTATGTAGTATGCTGTATGTAAACATATGCAAAATCTGCAGTATGCCAAAAAATGACACTTAGTTTTATAACTATATAATATACTGATTCAGAGGAAATCCCAAGTATGCATCCAACCCGATACGACCTGTCTACCTCACCTACTGTTTCCCACAATGCAATACGCTGCAACGTCATACCTGAAAACAGGCCGAGCATTTGTTGATAAGGTTTAATGAAAAAACAAACAAACAAACAAACAAAATTTTGCTATTGCTGCCAATCTGTACAAAGTGCATTGTGGGTAATCTGCCTGTAAACTGCAGCGTGAACAGATGGCATACTGTATGTACCACAGTATGGGGTACATACAGTATGCAGTACCTGCAGTATGTGGTACAGACAGTATGCAGTACGTGCAGTATGCAGTACCTACAGTATGTGGTACATACAGTATGCAGTACGTGCAGTATGTTTGACATACAGTATGCAGTACCTGCAGAATGTGATACATACAGTATGCAGTACGTGCAGTATGTGGTACAGACACTATGCAGTACGTCCAGTATGCAGTACCTATGTGGTACATACAGTATGCAGCATGTGCAGTATGTGGTACATACAGTATGCAGTACCTGCAGTATGTGATACAGACACTATGCAGTACCTGCAGAATGTGGCACAGACAGTACGCAGTACCTGCAGTATGGGGTACATACAGTATGCAGTATCTGCAGTATGTGGTACAGACACTATGCAGTACGTCCAGTATGCAGTACCTATGTGGTACATACAGTATGCAGTATCTGCAGTATGTGGCACAGACAGTATGCAGTACCTGCAGTATGTGGTACATACAGTATGCAGTATCTGCAGTATGTGGCACAGACAGTGTGCAGTACCTGCAGTATGGGGTACATACAGTATGCAGTATCTGCAGTATGTGGCACAGACAGTATGCAGTACAGTATGTATGGTGTATGGTGTAGGAGTCGTGACGTTCTCTCATGTGGTTGTATTTGTTCTGAGTACTGCAGTACACTGTATACTGCATGCTCAGGGCCAACACACACACACAGAGCTCTCTAAGTGCTGTAGCTCCACATTTACTTTGTAATGTTCCTTAATTGTCACAAATGAGGAGATAAATGTGTTTTTATGCTTCTAACTGCAGAGTAGGACGTATCTGAAATGTATTTGGTTCATGAACAGGAAAAATTCAGTCCAGGCAGGAAGTGACGTCCGATCCAAACAGGGACACGCTGTGTGTGTGAGCTGCCTGCTCTGTTTTTAACTTCATGCTTGATTTTCTCACAGAGAGTTTTAAAATAATGCTAAATGGAAGCCAGCATTATACAAAGTAAAAAAACAAAAAACCCACTAACAGCATCTTCACAGCTCACTCAGTGCACTGAAGCTGAATATCTTAGCTGAGAAGCAGCAGACAGAGGTGAGGAGGAAAGGTAGACAGAGTCTGATGCTTCTCCATAAATCACTGGGTAGAATAGCAGGAGCCACAAACAGCCGTGTGAACTGTTCATTACTGCTGCAGCACGGCTCCTCCTGACACTCTGTGAGCGGATTTCAGCTCATAAAGGCATCATAAAGCAGCAACTTTTTTTTAAATTTTATAATCTTCTTGTGACCCTTCTTTTTTATTTCCACATGAATTCCAAAAGACTCAGGTGTAGAGGCGGTTCATCACACAGTAACGAGAGAAATTAGCACTACTTCAATGCTGTGAGTCATTGTTGGTGAATGAAAACTTCATTTCAGGTCAGAACAATAAATGTGAACAAATCAATTAAGTTTTTGATGCAAATTCCAGAGGTAATTTTCCGAGTAGAATGATATTCTCTGAGGAGTAGCCTTCAGCGTTTTATCTTAAATGAATCTCTTTTAAATGAAGACCAAATTCTCTGCATAGCAGACTTCTTCACATTTAATTGAGTTATCAACTTCTTTTCACGTATGTTAATTTAAGTTACTAAACACAGACCAAAAACTATAATTCAAGTGTTTAATTTTCAGCTCAGTGACCTTCAGTTCTTTTCTCCACATGTGGTTTTCATTTCTGCTTTATGACAGAGAGCCAATTTTTCGAAAAATACACAGAAAGTGTCCTTGTTGTGCCACATCTTGAAGCATCGGAGCTCATCTCTCTCCGTCTGTTTGCTGTCTGTCCCTCTTTGTCTCTGTGCTGCTTGTAACATAGTGAGTCAGTACAATAGGTCCACTACAGAGCAAAAAGGATGCTGGCAGGAGAGTAAATCCACTCAGATCCCTGCGGTTTACTCATCCTACCTCACATCCCGTCGACTTGCCACTATACCTCTGGCCCAGCGTGGGCTGCACTCAGCCGAGCACGGTGCTATTGGACCGGCCGTGGAAGCCCCGTGTACTTTGACCCCGGAGGAGATTGGATCCTTGGTCATGGAGGAAGTCAGCGGCGGCTGCCTCCGTGGCACCGCAGTACGACTCCTGACAGTGGGATAATGTGTTAGTTGTAGAGCGAGACGACGGCAGGCTGCAATAAATCAGGAGAGAAAGATGATCCTCTTTTTTTTTCACTTTCTGACAAAGTTTGAGTGTAATAGACCCAACAGTCATGCAGCTCCACTGCTGAACTACCAACATCTGCACCAAAGAATCAGTTTAGTGTTTTTCTACAGATTTTTTTTATCATTATGAAAACCCATGTGTGTTTGTGTGT
>JAQFJA010000017.1:4158541-4170717 GCA_029874485.1 Naso brachycentron
AGAAAAGTGCAGTGGTGAAGTGATGAGGGCCGACACTGGAGTCTGCAGGCGCTGGAGGTGAAATTTAGCTGGTCATGTGACTACGACTCCCCCCCCCGCATGACCCCGCAGAGAGGAAGGAGAAAAACACACACACACACACACACACACTCCATACCAACACAGGAGGCGGGAGTGTTGTGGCTGTGTGTGGATGTGTGCATCCTTTTGTGCACTTTGGAGAGTGTGGGTGTGCATGCAGCATATATATGTGTGTGTGTGTGTGTGTGTGTGTGTGTGTGTGTTTCCCCACCCCCCTCCTATTCAATTAAGAGCTTAAGCTCATTAGTGGCAGACTTACATCATTACCTCTCCAATGGCTAATGAGTTAAAATCTATTTAGATTTATGTTGCCGTTAAATCTCTAACACACACACACACACACACACAGGGTCACAAATCAGAAATTGTGTCATAAAGTGAGACCGTACGCGTCCCGTGACGTCAGCGTGGAGCCTCTCATGGCCGCAGCGTGTGGAGCATCTGCACCCCGTGACAAACTGTTCTCACTCACCGCAGCAGTGATGACGCTCACCTGAGGCCTCTGGTCGCGCGCGCTGCACTTCCGCACACGGGGCCACACAGCCGCGAGTCCAGCTTCAACCACTTCTAATTCTAACAAGTCAGGGACAAATGTGATGAACTGATTGGAGGAAAAAAAGAAATAAAGGATGACAGAGTGGACGGTGACGTCACGGCTCAGCTCGGCCTGCAGGAGCGTCACAAACAAAGAGCGGGAAAAAAGCAGGTGCAGTAAACGAACCGTCAAGTTTTGTGCACGTGCTGCTGGCTGGTGACTCAAGCGCTTCATGTATGACTGTAGATGCGCGTGCGTGCGTGCGTGAGCGCGCGTTGACCTGCAGGGTTTGTTTACATTGTGCATCCTTTGATTAACCCCACCTTCAACCTGATTGGTCCGCATTGAGGAGCGTCTTCCAGTGGCGCGCGCTCAGTCAACCTGTGGAGGTGATGAAGAACAATGCCCCCCCCCCCAACTGGGACACTTTCAGTCTGTTAATGCCACACTGCTGCTGCAGCCATCCGGGGGCGCGGCGCGGCGCGGCGCGGCCGACGGGAGGCGGCTGCGCAGGTTTGCCCCGTGGTCACTTCAGTGGGTTCCCAAGCTGTGGTCAGGGGCCTGCTGAGGGTCGTGCAGTGTGCTGTAGAGGCTTCACTGAACTTTGGTGTTTCATTTTTTACCCAATTTAACCTGATTTCCAAATATCAGACAGCTTTGTGGACACTAATAATTGTTTTAAATTATTCCAACGTTTCACACTCACCCACCAAAAACATGTTTTAACCCTTAAGTTGCCTGTTGAAGTCGTAATATTGCACCGCTGCCGTCAGAAACGCTCTCAGGGTGAAAAGTGCAGCAGAAATGAAGGAGGCAAATTCTCTGACTTCTGTCTTCCTTCCTTCCTCAACATTTGGACTCGCTGAGCCAAGCTGCCACACAAACGAGACGCCCATAATAACCTGATGGGCAATAATTGGAATTGAGGATTTCTCCCCCCTCTCCCCTCGTTCCCCCTGTGGGCGCATGCGCAGTGGGGAGCGTACTGGTCAGTGTGAGAAGCAGCTGTTCAGGGCTGGTGAAATTCCAACATGGCAGTGGCTGTGGTCAGTGTTTCCTGCGTTAACTTGGGATGGTTTCAGCTCGCACGCAGCCCGGCTTAACCTCGGCACCCCGTTCTTGAGCAGAACCGTCCCCGGGATCGATGCGACCCTAACCCCCCACGTGAGAGGTCGACCTGTCGCTAAAAACAGGTAAGGACGGAAGGGCAGCGCGAGGATCCGCTGCGTCTGCAGTTAGACAGAGTGGACAGAGCAGACAGACAGGAGCTCGAGCTGCGCCGTCCGTCCGCACAATGCACGTGCACTTTGTCATTTAACAAGTTCTCCGGAAGAACAAACGACACCTGAGCGGGGACCGCCGCGCGCGTCTTTTTTTCCCAGGCTGTGTGGTTTTCAAGGAGCGCACCTGCGCTGCGGTCACATCGCGGCGGCGCGGACACGCAGGCTGCGCGGTGGTTGGTGCGTGTCGGGCTGTGCGCCACTCTCTCCAAATAGGAAAAATACACAAGTTGCACGCGCACGGAGGCTCGTGCAGCCTGTCGGGCGGCCGCGGCGGTACGGTTACAACAAGTTGCCCGGTGCATGCGCGCGGGAGCGGATCCGGTGTCACCGCAGCATGTATTTTTAAAAGCTGGGACGTTTCGGGGCGTTATCACGAGATTTAACTCGACTCGACTCTCCGGCCGTTTTTTCCCATCAGTCACCGGGCTGCACCAGTTGATTTTGCGCTCGTGCCTGTCATCCCGGGCTCCACTTCCTCATGACGTGCATGCAGGTTAGATGCTTCTGCTGTTGAGCTGCTCGCGCCGAGACCTGAAGGGCCCACCTTTCACACGGCCGGAAACCCGAGCAGAGCTGGACCAGGAAAAAAAGTGTGTGTGTGTGTGTGTGTGTGTGAGTGAAGCCTGTGTTTTCTTTTTTTGTGTGAAGGAGAAATCCTTTTTCTCTTTCCAGAAAAATTAATTGCTCATCCCCTCTTCCTCTCCCTCTCCCTCTTCCTCTTCCTCTCTCTGCTCCAGCACGAGATGATCAGCAGCAGCAGCGTCTATGGTAGGTTGATTTTCCTTCGACTTCTTTTATGGATTATTAATGGATGTGAAAATGCACAGATGAGCTTCAGGTGCTGGTGAAGGTGTTACAGCTGACATGCTGCACACTGAGTGTGTTTACCTGCAAAACAAAGATTTCAGGTGTGAATTACAACATTTAGATGGAATTAAAATTATGAGCTAATTTGCTTTTTCTGGGATAAATCCCCCAAATTGTAGCTGCCATTTTAGGTTTATTTTGCATCTTTGTGTTTTGCTCTTTTCACACAAATACAACCTTGTCACATAGTTATAACACACACACACACTGACACACACACTCACACCACGGCCACTCTACCTGGTAATTAATATAATAAGATAGCTACATTTAAATTGCACTTTTGCAGCTGCATAATTAGAATTTTTTAAGATATCACATCTGCTCTCAGATATTGTTCCTCAGCATTTTCAAAAGATTCCAGCCTGCAGATTAATTAGATGGAGATGCAGTTTGTTGCTTGTTTGTTTTGCTCCTCAGCGCTCACACAACTTCCTGCAGACTTTTGTCCAGATGTGGATGTATAAAATAAAGCAGAAATTCACTCAGTGTTTAATGGAACAAGTGGCGTGTGGAGGCAGGAAGTCTCAGTGAACAAGGCCTCGATCACTGCAGAAGTCAAAATGCATATTTATCAGCTGCACTTCATTTCATAGTCCATATTATTTGACTTAAAAGCTGAATCCACTGATAATTATTAACATAATTATTAAAGTGAACTGTGCAGTAATAACAGAATAAACTGTGTTAATAACAGTTTGGAACCACAACATGCTGCACAAATTTTTCTCCATCAGGGTCCATTCAAATTCTGAGGTATTAAAAAAAATGATGAATGTGAAGCTGCTTCTGCAGCTGCAGGAAATGTGTTCCACATTCACGCAGAACAATGGTGGATTGTTGAAAATGAAAATAACCGTCTCACCTCTGCCGGAGCGAGAGCGGCCGCCGATCGTTTTCCAATCACAGCGAGCCTCCGCCAACTTCAGCACGGCACAGTCCTGGTTTTTGTTACAGTTATTAGCGACGACTCGACCTTTCACCTTTGATCTTTGTCTCCACTCGCTCACGCACACACACACACACACACACAGTTATATGCATCATGTCGTGCTATTTCCTCCTGCTGATGCACGTGTGTGTGTCGATTTCACACATGCACTACTTAGTAAATGTTTTTGTGTTTTATAAGTGTGTGTGTGTGTGTGTCCATATTGTCAAACATGAACTGTAGAGAATAACTGCATTTCCTTTCTGAACCTCAGGTGTTTTTATCTAAAATGCTTCATCACAGGTTCACATGCTTGACTTTATGTTGCACACAAATGCTGCATAAAATTGCACATTTTCTGCTGCGCACTCATCAGATTTGATTGCACTTGATTCAGATTTGTGATCTGATTTTATTAGAGGTATCGGAGGACAGGTGAGGAAGTCGTCTTCAAGTGTTGGCTTCTTTTCTCCTAAATAACAGAATGTAGATAAACGTGGGGATGCATGAGTTTGTGTGTGTGTGTGTGTGTGTGTGTGTGTGTGTGTGTGTGTGTGTGTGTGTGAGAGGAAACCCAGGCGCAGCCATGCATGTGTCCTCTCTGTGTGTGTAATGTAAATAATGTAGATACTCGGCGGTTTGTTTATTCCCTCTAAGTCTATTTGTTTGCTTCAGTGGCCGGCGTCAGATCCGTCCCTGTGCATCGGCCGTGTGTGCGTGTTGCAGTGACAGTAGCAATAATCCCCCTCATTATACACAGAACATATCGCCTCACATCTCCGGCAGCCCCCCGATACAGCTAATCGGGACAGAGAGACGAGAGATAATAGGAACAGAAGAAAAGTGCTCTACAAACGGGCGCCCCCCCCGTCCTCTTGCCTTTATTTATCTAAATACGGAGTTTTTGCCTCAAATGAAGAGCGAGAGCTGGTGAGCAGCGAGGGTGGCTCAGCGTCTCCCAGTGGGACAGTATAAATAAATTATCCTGACACTTTCTATCAGTCTCTAATGTTTACCATTAAAAGCTGTTTTACCGTCCCAGAGCCAGCGGCGTGCGATCTGGCCCGCCCCGTGGGACTCCTGCCAGATGTAAGGCGATGTGGGGAAGTATTGTGCTTTTTTACACACACACGCACACACACACAGAACAGAGAAGGAGACATTTGTTAGTCTCCGCTGTGTCCGTATCAGTGGATTTCTCCTGTCTGCGCTTCCTGACAAAGGGCCTCTTCAAACGAGATCCAGCCCGGGTTGTCATCTTTTAGCAAATATGTTAAGTGTTATCTTTTGTGCTGTGGGCCCGCCGAGCGGAGCTGGACCCCATGGGAGCCCGGCGCATGCAAATAGAACAAATCCCTCTCGGACCTGTCTGTCTGTTTCACTCTCTCCATCTCTCTCTCTCGTCTCCCCCCTCCTCCCGTCTTTTCTCCACGTTTGCTCGACAGTGCGTCAGCCTGTCTTGTCTCCTTGCTCTTTCATCTATTTCACTCTTTGTCCACTTATTTCCCCTCCTCTCTCCCTCTCCCTCTCTGTCCCAGAAGACAGAGCTGGGGCTGTGTGTCAGCTAACTGTAGCGAGGCAGTTCTAAGTCTTTGTGTGTTTCCCTGCGTGCTCGCTGACAGCCCCTCCTCGCCGATCTAAGTTCCTCTCCCAGAGACGGCAGGCAGCTGTCGGTAGCGCCGCTGCCCGAGACGCGTTTCTCCGTAGATGAGTGGACGCCAGTTCCTTAGAATCCTTGACACGGTGATCCACTCCGTCCTCCTCCTCCTCCTGCAGATTGGTACACTGGCTGCAGTTTTTCCCTCTCAGATGGGGTTTGGGGATTTTGTTTTCTTGACGGGGCCAGAGCTGCTGTGATTGACAGTTGCCGGTTGATGGATTTTTTTTCCTCCATGTTGCGCTTCAAGTTTTCTCACATGCACACATAAACGGCTCGCCCTCACACACTCCAAATTATACTCATTCTGCCCTCTCATGTCTCTCTCCCAGTGCTGACTGGTTATTATCCAGTCAGACTGTGATGGCTGTACTCGAGGTGATGGGATGTCCACACAGGACTGACTCAGGGTTGAATAATGCTCTCAGCTCACTGCTGTGCACTGACGTGGTTTAAACCAAGACATTGCTTTCATGTATCAGGGTAACACTCGACAGATCAGGGGTTTGATGAGGCTTCTCTGTGTAATCGACGCTCAGGATGTCATGCTACTGATAAGATGTGTTGTGGTAAAAAAAAATTAAATTTCCTGTATTCAAAATGATCTAAAAAAAACCCTGCAAGAAAAGAGATCAAACTGAAGTTTTTGGCTAAATTACAAGCAGCGGCTGCACATCAGTTCAGATCCTGGTAACAGTCGAGCACCTCTGCAGCTGCACTGATCTGAGATCAGCGGCACCAGATTTCCAGACTTCTCCACCAGCTCCTGTTTTCCATCCAAAGACGTTTGGCTGAATTCGTCTGCGTGTTAATTCCAGCATTAAAAGCATTATCTCACCTTCTTTGAACTCTGAATCCCCTCAAATGTTTGAAGTTTCTTTGGTTTATGTAACGCTTCATTTTCATAGGTTTTAATCAAATCAAAGCTGTAGATTTTTTTTTCTGTCTTACCTTCTTTGCAGTCCGCTGCCCCCCCTCCCTTTTTTTTCCTGAATTTTAAGCAGACCCCCGCTCACCTCCCTTTACTCTTTACCAGCAATCTCCACCGCCCATGGCCCGGATTCTCCGGCAGATATTAAAACATTCAGCATGTGGAAGCGTTAAATATGCTAAGGAATTATTAAAAAAGGAAAAAAAAAATCTAACTTCCACTTTGGAATATTTGGCACCATCAGACCTCAGCAGACATGGTGGCTCACAGCTTATCCTTTACATTGTGCCTCCAAATGAGAAGGCGCCGTTTCTAATTAGGTTATTGCCATGGAAGTCTTAAGTTAAATTGTGCATTGATATGCAGAGACGCTCGCCAATCATTCGGCTCGACGATGGAGGACGCAGACGAGGGCCTTTTTTTTTTTTCACACGGGCCAAAGAAAATGGCAGCGATGGATCTGGCTGTAATCTCTTGCCACCGCTGCTCGTCTCTTTCTGGCTGCGGCTGGATGATCTGATTTTGTTAACAGTGAGCCTTGGTGAGATAGTGGCTGTCTGCTGCCCCCCAACACACACACACACACACACACACACACACACACACTCCGTTTAAACATCTTGATTAGCGAGGCATCTTGCGCGAGCTGCAACTAAGTCAGGACACTTTTGTCTGCCGGGCGGCAAAGGTGTGCATGTGCGCTAATGAACAATGGCTCATTGGGTGTTGGGGACATTCGTTGTATGTGTGTGAGTGTGTGTGTGTGTGTTTGGGCTTGGCAGGCTGCCAGCGGATGGACACAAAGGATGTTGAGTGGCTGGGCGTGTGGCACAGCATCGCTGAGCATCGCCTGTGGCCTCTGGGAGATGGGCACAAACTGGGAGTGAGAGCAAAAACAACTGCTATCGCTTCATGGCGTCACATTTCTGCCGCGTCTATTGTTGGACTGCAGCTAACAGTCACAGTCATTATCGATTAGGCTGCCAGTTCTCCGTTTCATTAATTGTTTTGGTCTGTGAGTTACAAAATAATGAAGAAAGACCAAATACAAGTTTGACAAGCAGCCAATCTGAGACTGTGCAGCATTTTTCAATATTTTTCTAATAAATATTTTTTTCTTCTGTCAATTAATTGACTAATTTTTTCAGTTTTAGTTGATTTAATTGTTTAGCTTTCATCTGTGCAGGTGCTGCATCGTGTCTTAAATTTGGGCTGTCACTAAGAATTTCTTATCACCAGTAATTCTGCCGTCCCAGGTTCCCGGTGATGTCTTTTGCTTTTGTCCAAACACTCAAAGACATTAAGTTTACATCCACGTGAAGAAGAGAACAGCAGCAAATCCTCACACTGGAGACGCTGAAACTTTAGATTCTTTGTATTTTTGCCTCATACGCGACTTAAAATGTGTTTGCATACAGGCCTTCAAGGGAAGGAACGGGTTTGCATGCTCACCTGTGATAATTGACATGCATGCTTGTACTGTGTGTGCATGCGTGTGTGCATGCGTGTGTGTGTGTGTGTGTGTGTGTGTGGGCCAAGTTTCCCTCCTGGAAGCAGGCGAGAGTATCAGGGTGTTGCTTGTACGGCTCTGTTGGCAGGATGGACACATGTGGTAGATAGCTAATGATAGCATGCAGCGTATAATGAGATCCTACTCTCCGTCTGTCTCCCCTACCTGGCATCATGCATTAACCATACAAGAGGAAGAGGAGGCACGCATGGTATTGACTTTTGAGTGGGTGTCTGCTTGTCCGTTGTTGGTTTTGTTTAGCACTCAGAGGTCAGCATGGCTGCAAGCGCTGCACATTTTTAACAAGTATTTTTCTTTTGGTTTTATTTTCACGGCAGCAGCTCATTTTTTTTTTTTTTTATGTGTGTGTGTGTTTTTCTTTTTTTTTGTGAGGCGAGAATCTCTCCTCATCTGCGCCTCTTGAGCTCTGTTAAATGGTGGTAAATTGATTTTGGATGTGCTGCAATGTATATGCTTAACAAGCCAAATGGGTTCAGTTTGCTGGGTTAGTTTGTGTGTTCACATGATTAATCTATTAATGTATTCCACACAGTGGTAATCCACGCTATGCTGTGTGATGGAGGGAGGTTCTGGCAGAGCTCCATCCTCCGGCCCTGTAACATATATTTATCCTCTTCACGACACAATCCTCCAGGCTGCTCAAATCCCCCAGGGGGTCCCAATGACATGCTTACTAATGTGTGCTTTGGAAGCCGAGTGCTATTGTATCCCCTAAATCTCACAAAGCACTGTATGATTTGCCCATTGTCGTTAAATCGCTTTGCTTGTGCCAAGTACTTGCATCTCACAGAGGCTTAATGCTTTGAGGGTTTCAGGGACAGCTTCGAGTTCCTCTTTTGTTGATTTCGGGGAAACGTGCCAAGACTGCTGCGCTGAATATTGTTTTGAGTATGGAGGAGGGAGGGGAGGGAGGGCCATTGCCAAGCGACTCCATTGAGCCCCGTGAATGGGCCATTCATATTTAGGAGAATCACCCAGATGCCATATTGTTGGCTCAACAACGCTAAATATTCTCCAACAAGGATGGGATTGTAACAGGTTTTTGAATTGTGCGAGTGTGGAAAAGGACGTTGGGAAATTGGAAAAAAAACAGTCAACCCGTCAGACGCTGTAAAGACAGTAAAGCAAAGAGCAGCACAGCAGAAACATGATCAGCTCTCACTTTGCTGGAAATGTTTTACTTTTGCTCATAGCCGTGCAGGAATCAGACCTGTGATTTATTCTGCACGCGACGTCAGTGGAGTGAAAAGTTGTTCTCACAATCAAATTTAAGGATCTGTAAAATGTTTATAGACTGCTTTTAAAATGCTGCATTTATGAGAAAAAAAATTCAAAATGCTATGAACGCCACATTTATGAGCATTAAATAAAACTCCCTTCAGCATCAATAAATACATCCATTAGATTTACTAATTTTTAATATTAGTGATTTTAGAATATTATTAAAATGACATTTAGAGATATCGATGCCATTTTAGACAGTAACTATCGAATTGAAATAAAATGAATTTATTTAGCACAGAAGGAGTGAGAAAAAACAAGGACATAAAAACAGGAATTGTGCAGGAGAGGTCAGAGACCAGAGGGAGCTTAAAGTAAAACCTACTTTGTTCTGGTGGTGCATTTATATATTTCTCCTTAATGTGACAATGTAGAAAACAAGAAAGTAGTTATAATAAACACACAATCAACCCATTAACTGTGGTGGCACAGATGTTTTCTTTAAACTATAACAGAAACTGCATCCTTCTGTCTAAAGTACAAATATAAAATGGTAAAAATATCTCTGAAGGAGTTTTGTGCGAGGGCTGCTGCTTGCTGTGCGGCGTCAGGACAGCAGGTGCTGCTGGGATTCGATCTCAGGCCTGCAGAGGCGGACAGTGTGTCACTACTGACTTCCACAAAACCGCTCTCATTGCACGCGGAGCTCTCTTTAATGCACGCTAAACAACCTTGAAAGAGCTCCTGCAAGCGGCCGAACTCCTGTCCCCGCACCGTCGAAGGGTCTGAGACAGGACTTAACAAAATGTCACTGTGGTCTTTTATGTCATGCATGCACTGAGTATTAATCACGGCTGGATCTGCGCCTGAGAGGCTGATCAAATTTATTGTTTGGCTGCACGGGACAGTAATGGGTGTTTAATTACTCAATAAAAGCCCTTTTATAGATTCCCAGGCCTCCTGTGTGTTGAGCAAATGGTATTGATCTGTCTCCGGGCTGCAACATGATAGCCTGTGAAGGAGAATTAGAGCCGTTAGCCTGCTAGCGCTCTCTCATTCATTAGCTGCATTAGCCAGAGGGTGGTTAAGACGTAGCATCATTGTTAATACCAAAGTCTCCAAGGTTTTTGTGTCTGCCTCGTGTTGTAAAGCCTCATTTACACCAATATGGATTAGATAGCAATGAATAACATTGACCGCCGCGGAAAGTGTTGCAATCAGAATCTCCAGGAGACTCTTTTTTCTTCTTAACATTTCCCTCGGCTTGCTTCGTCAGTGGACTAACCACAGTAAATCCACAGGACTAAATTTGACAACGCCCTTAGCCGAGCTGTGAGCTGCATTAGTCGGGCCGCCATCTAGACCGCATGTTTAATCCCACCACTTCCCCACCTTCTAATCTGTAATCTGACGGCTCCTCCTCCTCCTCCTCTTCCTCCTCAGAGGCCTAATTCTGGATCTGCGTCCTCCTGCTCACGCTGCAGGCTGGAGAAAAAGGCTGAATGATAATGACAGTAAGCCTCGCGCTGTCTGTGTGTGCGACTCCGTCAGTGCCTTCATGCGACGGCACATGTTTGGGTGTTCATGTCCAGGCCTGCAGCGTGTTCACTGGGTTTCACCTCTTTTTTGCCTAACTGCATCTGCCTCGGGTCCATTGTTCTTTTATGTTCAGAGCATATTGCTGCCTCTGTGAAGCAGCTCCACTCCTCTTGATGCACGGTGAAACCACTGCAATATCTCCCTTGATGTGTCCATATCAAATGAATGTGGCCTATTACAGACGTGCTGGAGTCAGTTGGGTGGCTTTGTGGAGGGAAAGGGCCTGCAAGGGACTGTGAAAGAGACATTGTCCAATATGAACCATACAGTTTCTTTGTAGATAAATGGATTTTCATGCTTATCAACTGGGACACTGACATGAGTGAAAACTGTGGAGAATGTGGAATTATTCTCACTCCTCAGCCGTACACACAGACAACTGTAGTTTCAAGTGTGTGTGGTCTCTCATTGTCCTGCAGCAAGGTTTTTTTATTTGAGTATAACATTCAGTTTAGAACAGTATGAACTCTTAATGCCACACATGTGCATTGTATGCAGCCAACTGTATCCCTGTGGGAAAATATTGCTGGAGAAGCTGCACACATTTGAACATCAGGTACGAACTGTCGTGTGTGAACTTCAGAGACAACACGTTGACTTTTTTTTTTTTAAAATCAAATTTGGTTTTAAGGAAGAAGAGGACAAAAAGAATATCAGTATAAAATGTTAATAAGCAGTGGTGGAATGTAACGAAGTACTTTTACTCAAGTACTGTACTTCAGTATAATTTTTAGGTGCTTGTATTTTACTTGAGTACTTACATCGTCTTCCACTTATTACCTTAACTCCACTACTATTTGGAAAGAAATAGTACTTTTACTTCAGTGTGTTTATCTGATAACTTTAGTTACCAGTTACTTTACAGATTACAGGCTGCATCAGGGCCAAAGTAGCACTTATATTATCAGCAAGCAGATTAGAAAAGAAAAAAGAGAAAAATTCTAAATACCGGATATAAAAAGTAGATAATCAGTGGACCCATAGACAACAGATTATTCTTTCTTGTAAATATATGAATAATTTACTTTTACTTGTACTTGTGCAACATAAGTACGCTTATTGCCAAAAAATTACTTTTGCTATGTAAGTACATTTAATATCTGATACTTAAAGACTTTGACTTAAGTTCTTTTCACAGTGTTGACTTTCACTTTTACCAAAGTAATATTCAAACATAGTATCTTTTACTCAAGTACAACTTAATGTTACTTTATACAACTCGGTTAAAAAGAATACTTTTCAAATATGAAAGTGCTGCAAATACAGACAAAATTACATGTAGGCTAAAATGATAAAGTTAATGCTAATCAATACAACAGAAAATTCTGTTCACATTTATGAAGGATTACAACTTGCTTGGACTCCAGCTGTGAAGTAGCGTTAGCTCTTTATTTCACAAACAGCTACACTGCTGCTAACTTTGCACTTTAGCTGCTTAAGCTAGCGTTAATGTTAGCCAGAGCAAATGTAATGAATTCTTGGATTTATTAACATCTTTCTTTAAACATAGGTTTATTATCACATCAAAGTCTCTGAATTA
>JAQFJA010000017.1:4172587-4190120 GCA_029874485.1 Naso brachycentron
CTCTCTCCCTCTCTCTCTCTCTCTCTCTCCCTCTCTCTCTCTCTCTCTCTCTCTCTCTCTCTCTGTCTCTCTCTGTCTCTCTCTCTCCCTCTCTCTCTCTCTCTCTCTCTCTCAGTGTATCTGTTTCCATTCTGTTTCTGTCTCTTTCTCTTTATACTCCCCCTCCTCCCTTTCCTCTCTCTATCTCCAGACAGAAGCTGCAGACCAGTACAGTGATAGGAGGGGGCTGCATCAGAAGCAAACATACTTTATGATTAGAAAAATGCAGACTTATGTCCAGGCATTTCGGTTTTTGCACACCTCCATCCTCTCATTCCAGGCTCCCCATTAAGGACGCGACTAATGACTTCGCTCGTATGTGGTCAGCAGTTCGCAGCTTGCCTGTGCGAGTCTTGGTGCCACAGCAGGCCTGTGGTAATTGAGCCAGCGTGTCTTGACAGAAGAGTGTTGGCGGTATCGCTGTTGTCTCATTTCCTGCGTGCTGTTGCAGATTGAGTGATAAGATAAGAGGCCTGTAGCCACGTCGAGCTTCAGCAACGAGCGACCTGATGAGCAGCTGCAGTGACGTGCTCTCGGCTCGGCCCGACGTGCAATGAGTAAACATGGGATCTCCTCATTGCTAAATGCACAGCGTTATTTGACAGCAAAGCATCGGAAAAGACACAGTATAGAAAATGTGTGTTGTGGTTGCAGAGCTGCCCATAGGGCCAGGACGTTTTGCTGTTGCTAGGAGACACTGAAACCCTCAGACACATCTGGTCAGCTGTTAGCGTGCGTGGTTGACAGCGGCTGGAGCATCGGCAGCGGCATGAGATTGTTGACGATGTGAAACCATCCAGACTTCATGCCGTGACATTTTTCAGAGCTGCTGTTTAGTAGGAATCACCTGAAGGATCATCTCACAGAATGTTAGTGTATCATGACCACTTTTCCAAAAATGAAAATATCACAGGCTGAATTTCAGACTGTCCTGTCGGCCCGTCATTCCTCTGCCTCGGCTCTCCTCCCTCCTGGGACCTGAATGGTGGGATGGCATTCATCTTCCAACAGGACGGCAGAGTCGCTCCTTATCTGGTGTCACAGCTCAGCTCTTCAGTAAATTCATCACGTCCTTCTCCTCCTTGCCCCATCGCTTCCTTTTCACTGTTCTTGCACCTCTTTACCTGATCATATCCACATCGTCTGTATTGATCACAAGATGTTTATCTCTCTTTCTCTTATTCTTTTTGTCACATATATTTATAGACGAATCACAACCACTTCCACCTGTAACTATCCGATGGAAAACCTCAGTAGAGTTCAGAGCCTAAATGTTTGAGTTTCTCATCTTTTGGAGAAACAGCTCTTTGGTTTTTCTCCAGCTGACAAACAAACAAAGATCCTGTGCTGGCCTGAGGAGCGGAGCTGCGCCCCACAGTAATAAAGCTGCAATTATTTATTTAGTACGAGTGAAAACAAGACTTTCTAACTGCTGCCGCTGTGAGAAACATTGCATTGAAAATATGTGAAAGTACATTAAGTTGCCAGACACACAAACGTGCACATCACTGTTATCAAGGTTCTGGTCTCTCTCACTCCAGATCAGACAGAACAGGAGGAAAACTGCAGAATCGTCAACAACATAGTTATTAAATATCTCATTTTCTGTTTGCTTCACTTCTTCAGTGACTTTGAGTGGGGATGTCACAGCATGCTGTGCTGGATAACATGTGCTATATAGAAGTACCACCACTAAAGACATCTGCTCAGTTTAGTTTTTCAGAATAATCCTGCTGCGGAGGTTGAAGATGCAGGGTTTTCAAATTAAAGGTCATTTAGTGTCAGAAATGACATCCAGACGTGTAATCTTTTATTTATACTGAACTCCAGAGCCAACAGCAACAAACTATTATCAGGTCATACTCAAGTTCAGCACTGACTGGAGAGTCTAGATCTTTATTAAACATTTTGCATTTTTGTCAGCAGTACTGTGATGGAAACACAGTTGAATGACCTGATTATTACATGACAGCTTCAGTTTGAAGGTGACATGTCGTCTGTTTGCCGCCTGGCATCAGTCTGGACGTGTCGGGATGTTAAGCCAATCAGAGGGGAAGCTTTAAACAGGGCTGAAACCTTTAAAAGACCAAACAATTAATCAAAAATGGCAACGACATTCTGAGCTCATCCTAAAGGAAGCTACAACTTCAAATCAACCAGCCAATCACTGTCCAGTCTGCATTTGTGAGAAGTAATATAATAATAATCAAATACTGCAGTAATGGAATTTTCTTTGATTTCATGTCTGTTAATGTCTGCATTTGTGTGTTATAGTGATTGTGTGGCTGGTTTTCAAGCTCCTCAGAGGAACGTTCATTTTGCATGAGCTGTAGCGGTGCCTGTGGACAAAAGTGGTACTGCTTCCTGTCCTAAAAATCTTGTTTAGTGCGAGCATTTGTTTTGGAGGAGAGTGAATGAAACACGCCACTTTTTTATGATTTTATTCAGCCTGTTGTAAAAAACTCACACAGGACAGAAACATTATTAAGGTGTGTGCACATCAAAAGCAAATTTATTTTTTCGTGTGATAAAAATTCCATACAAAGTCAAAGGCATGACACGAAATTGTGTTTGGGGCTGCAAGTTGTCACACGAGGAGGCGATTTTCGTGGCTATGGAGTCTTAGCGCAAGTTCAAAATATTCAACTTCAGCGAAATATTTGCCTGGCGACAGCCATTATGCGTTTAGGGTTTACATGGATGTTGTAGGGTGCATGATTGCGGAGCAAAATGGGGTGCCACCTACCGGAGACAGATGGACAGGCGCTCTGCAGCCATCCTACAAATTTGAGCACCAATCCGAGCCAACAGGTTGTCAAGCTGGGCAGTGGTCAGCCTCAGGTAGCGCTGGAAACGATAAACTCTCCTGCATCACATCAGTTGTGGAGGTCCTACACAGGTTTGGGAACCCAACAACGTCGGGTTCAGGGTAATAAAATCATCTGGAGCCTGTTAAGTTCACCCAGCTCCGTGTCAGCCACCGTTAGCGTTAGCTCGTAGCATCAGGAGGAAGGAGGGCGTGTCATTTTCTAGCATGAACCACGGCCGGTTTAATCATTCTCTCTGCTCTGTATCGGTTGTGGAAGTCCCAGAAACATTGGAAAACGTAACGACGGCGTGTCTGTGCTCATAAGATAACCCTGTGGTGTATGAAGTCGTGTTGTCGGAGCTCCACCATGTTCACACACAGCAACAGTTGTTTTGACGGCTATGTCTGATTCAAAATCCACTCGGTAAATTCTGGCAACGTTAGTGCTGTCGGGACGTCATTGGAGCAGGCGGTGAAACTGTCCGAGCTGAGTGCGCCTCTGCGGGATGTTGTGCACCCAGACACGATGGCTTTTGGCCCTCCGGCGTCTCTGGATTTTCCACAGTGAGGCAGCAGGAAGCGTGGTTTGGTATCTAGGAGACAAGCCCCTCCCAAAAATTAATTTGATCAAACAATGATAGTTGCGTGATCACGCGACGCCATTTTTTTTGCTTTTGATGTGTACACAGCTTGAAAGGAAGGCTCGACACAAGCCCCCCGTCATTGTTATTAACCATCCAGAAGTGTCACGTTTGATGTCGTTTTCAAGCGCGGCCGCCCTCAGACCCTGAGCGTCGATGCGGCTGAGTGTGAGTGGCCTCGACGGCAGCCGGCACAGTACACAGCTTCATTTACTTCATGAGTAAATACTGTGTTTATGTTTTATTACCTCGCGAGTGCAGCTGATGGAAGCTGCCGGCGGTAGTTGTCATTTCAAGCCGTGAAATCAGCAGTCGGCGGATAAGCTGAGGAGCCTGTGTTCACAGCGCGCCATGTTCATCGCCTGTGAATGTGATTACAGCTGCTGATCGATCGACAATGACACAATGCTGCTGGATGTCACCTGAGGAGAGAGTGCGAGAGAAAAACAGAAAGGAACGGGAGTGTGTTTGTGTGTCCATATGTTGGTGTGTGCTGGTCCATATGCTGCATGTGCATCCCTGCCTGTGTGCGTGTGTGTGTGTGTGTGTGTGTGTGTGTGTGTCAGACCCAGATCCAGTGCGGTAATGTGAGATCAGACGTAGCCTGTTAGCCGGAGCCTTACATCTGCTGTCAGCCACTCGCTCTAACTCTGTTAAGGACGTTATTGATTGCTCATTATTACCCCGTTCGCTGAAAGATGAGCGTCCCCTATGATCACATTAAATCTCTCCTCTGTCCAACTCTCCTGAGATGCCTTCTGCTCATCGGTGCCCATCAAATTTCTCCTCTGAGATCTGATATCAAGCAGCCTGACGTGTTTTATTGCCTGTGTTCGCTCTGCGTCTTGTTTGATTTACTCCAAATAACTGTCTCCTCTCTTTCTTGTTTTGCTTGTTTTGAGCTAATTGAAGTCTTTAGTGTGTGTAATGGAAATCAGCAAACACGGCTGAGCTACATTTAAAATTATGATTTGTTTTCTTTTTATTAGACGCCTCAGGTTTTCATGTTAACTTTGTGATCCGTGTTTATTGACTTGATAGCAAACAAGAGGAGCTGACAGGAGAGTCGTAATATGTACTTTAGTTTTCAGTGGGGCTATTTTAGCTCAGTTACAGTTGATTTTTGTTTGTGAAGGAGGCTTCAAACTATCACATCAAACTGAAAAACCTGCAAATTTGCCTTTAAATTTGCTTACAAATGCCTCCCCTTCAAAGCTGCGTGCCCTCTCGCATCCCTCATGTTGTCATTTTCGCTGACGATAAGCAGTTGTTGAAGGTGTCATGCGTCCGCCAGCCCCTGTAAAGTTTGGGACCGTTGAAATCCAGCCCTCAGCGAGAGGCCATCTCATCGGCCCCCGCCGTCCCCATGAATAATGCAGAGCTATCGACTGTGTCAGTTGAGCGCGAGGAGCCGCGGCGGCAGGCAGCTTGATATTCAGCTGCTGAAGCTGACTGGATGCCCTCACTTTGAGACAAACTGCTGGCAGACCGCTCTGCCTCCAACAGACAGGACCTGAATGTGCTCGTGTGAGATGAACGCCGGCGTGCTGGTGTGCACGTCGTTTGTGTCCCAAAGAAGCCTGTAGTTTCTGATCGAGTGGGTGGAGGCAGATGTGTGTGGAGGAGGAGCACAATGTGTGTGTGTGTGTGTGTGTGTATGAATCTCTATACATTCACTGAGAGATATTTGCAGTTTATACACACCAGACTCTCAGCTGTGCAGTCTGTGTACATACATACATACTGTGAGTGTGTGTGCTCACTCTGTAGGTGTGTGTGTGTGTGCGTCCTCCAGCCGTCAGCCTGCACAGTGAGAATCTCCTGCCCCCTCGACACGACCAGTTCAGTCTCAATGCCACCGATCGATGGGCGTATTGATCTGCTGTTTGACTGTTTAGACAACCTGTGTGAATTCCAGCATAATGCGAGCCACAGTGGATTTAAAGACGCCGGCGCAGGCTTCGCCGCCTGGCGTCCACAGACCTGCACGCTCCTGATTCCTCCCAACAGCTCCAGATACACAGGACGTGAGGTTGAGACGGAGAATAAGCAGCTGTTGTGGCATCCTGATGACTCAGTGTGAGCTGACTATCGCTTGAGCTTGAATCCAACTGCATGACCTTAAGTGACATGTCCTCTCGCTCCCCTCTCACCTGTGCTGTCAGTCGCCTCTACAACCTGTATTCTCCCTGTCACACAAAGCCAAAGGTGTGACATCGAGATAAAAGACTCCAAACTCATTGTTGGCACAAATATTAAGCATTTGAATGACTTTTTAATGCGTAAAAACGTGATCTCTAACCTCCTCTTCCTCATCATTTTTTTCTCCTTTGGACATTAAAACTTTAAAGGCAAAATGATAAAAAACTGTCTCATATTTTTCTGTTTATTTGGACGCAGTGAGAGAAGGCGTGAGTTGGCACATGTAGCCAGAATCTATATGAAGTGTGCAGGATTTGACACTTCAAACATGCGCGGTGAAGGATCCTGTGAGTTCACAGGCTGGGGGTAGAGGTTATCCCAGCCAGGGCCTCTTCAGTAATCCACACACACCCCACAGGCGCACACACACACACGCACACACAAGGCCTCGCACGTGTGCCACTCACGGCGGGCGTTAATCTCCACCAACTGCTGTTGAACTCTAATCTCGCTTGCTTGCCAAATGTTTGATACACTGCAAAAACTCAAATTAAAGTCCTTTAAAATGATGGATTCTTTGTTTTTAATGAATCTGGTTGATAAAATGACACTTTACAACATTTTAGTCATAAAAACAGGCGGATTTGTCTCTGTTTAAGGCCGATTTTTTAAAATAAATAATTATTTTTCTGAGCCAGTCGGCACCAAACTTCTCCCTTACTTAACTGTAAAAAATAGATTTCCAGGATATTGTTTCGAATCAGGAAAGTTTTTGCAGTGTGTTAGTGTTTGGCACCGAGCTGACCTGCTGTTTGTTAGACGCAGCAAACTGTGGAGCTGTGGTCCAGTGTGCTGTCTGACTGAGTGCATCCCTCCCCTTCCAAACCACCCACCCACACACACACACACACACACACACACACAAACGCACACCGAGACGTACACAGCCCAGTGCAGACAGACATAATGCATCCACAGATGGTGACACTCCGGCAGTCACTCCTGGGCTGTCTGTCTGTGTGCCAGCAACGATAACAGACACACACACACACACACACATATGCGCACACGCACACACAGCCTGGCGGCAACAAACATGGTGATGCATCATTGAGCATGGGCTGGTTTCTCTCTAACTGCTGAGGGGAAATCAGTGTGGTGTTAAGTAACCATTCATGTGGAGCCGAGACCACACACAAACAAACATCGCTCCTACACTTCTAAAAATACTCTCAGCTCCGTCGCACAATGAAACCATACGAGTGAATAACAGGGAAGTCGTCTCTCAGACACGACTTGCATGTGGATGTTATTGACGAGCTTTTTTTCCACAGGTGGGAGCGCTGATGTGTCGATCCCCTCCAGTATCACTGCTTAATTCCCCTGACAAATCTCTCTTGTGCGCTTTCAGACTCTCACTTGGATTGTGATACATTCATTTGTTGATGCATTGTTAATGTTTCCACTCTGGACCAGAGTGTGCGTGTAGGTAATCGCCCACTCTGGGGCTGCGGCGCCGCTGTTTGTGATGTGGATCTTCCTGAGGATTGTATTTGAATAATGAGGGAGGCTGGAGCGTTCTCTTGTGCAGAGTGTCTCGGCGCTGCTGCAGCAAATGACCTCTGAATAGTTGTTTTGGATTAGCCATCAAAGTCTTCTCTCCAAGTGGCCAATAGATAGGTACTTCCAGAAATGAGTCACTTGAAAATGATCATCGCCGCCGTTGCCGTATAAGATAATGGATAACCATTACACTCCATTTTCCCCAGCTCCTCACCCACACAACGCCTGCTCTTGAAATATGATGCATCCACTGTGCTTAGTGAGCACTTAATGTCCAAAAGCACCGTGTTTGTTGAGATTTACAACTGCGCCAGCAGGAGGGGGGCAGAAGAAAGAGTGCGTCGTCGGCGTATAATGTTGTTCACTCAATAATTATCTCATTTTATTTACGAAGACAGACAGCTTTAGACGAGGTTAGAGGCTTCCTCTCTATTATCTCCACCTGCCACCCCTCCACGCCACCCCTCCTCCCCTCCCAGCCCGGCCCCAAATGACGTCCTTCATGTCGAGGACTTTCCAAAGTTTCCATCGAGGAGGAGGAGAAGGAGGGGAGGGAGGGTGTCGTCCTCATCGCTGCCTGCGTGGAGGGAGTACAGGGGAGGAAAACACAAAGTTACACCACGGCTCTCTTTGCATCGGTAGCAGGATCGATGTCATTTCTAAGAGGATTAGGCCTCCTCTCAGAAATCTATTTTAATTACTGCACACACAGGTAAACAAAGTGCTGCTGGTTCACAGGTATGGATCTGGGCGTCACACGAGTATTGATAGCATGTGGCCCCATGTTAACCTCGGGGCCACGCTGACGGAGCCCGGCGACGGCCGCTCAGGTGCAGGCACATCAGCAGCTGCCTGTTTGTGAGGAATGCAGATGTGCAACTGTTCCTGCCATCACCTGAGCAACACAGCTACAGACAGGAAGTTACCTGCCTCCTTTAGTCTGTCAGAACTTCACTGTGTATCTGCAAATTCAGCTTGTGATGCCCCTTCATGATTACCGTTATAAGCTGGATTAAATCAGGCATCTCCTCAAAGGGCCGTGTGGCTGCTGGGTTTTGTTCCAACCCGTGAAGAGCACACAGTTTGACCAATCAGCTGTCTGAAGACTGAGATCAGTTGATGAAATGAGTCAAGTCTGGCCCACCGGCCCTTTGTGGAACAGTTTGGAGATGCCTGGATTAAATGGTTTATTAAACACAATTATTAACTTTTAAAAAGACCTTGAAACTTCTCTAATTTAGGGTTTCAGAAATAATAAATAGTTTAGTGCTTTGTAGATCTGCAACATGAATTCATACCAAATGTACTAAATTAATAATAGCTTAAAAACTGTAATGAAGACAGTTTAGTGGAGATTTTTAAGCTGTTGCTGGATTTATTTGGTTATTATTTGCCTGTGATTGTTAATAGATCAGTAATAAAGGATTTATTAACATCATAAAGGCAGATGTAGTAGCTTAAACATTTCATGAGAAAACTTTATGAACGGTTGAAGAGTTTCTAATGTTTTTATGAGGTAATAAATGGTTTATTAATGTTTATCAATCAGTACATAACTCCTAAATTATTGATGAACTAATGCTGTTGTGTAATTTGATTTTAGATGTTTACAGATCATTCTAAGGGTTCATAACTTAATAATAATTAATAAGACTTAATAATAATTAATAAGAATAATGGAAATTTGTAAGAATTATTAACAAAATAATCTTATGACCATTTTAATGTAAACTTAATTCCAGGTTTACAAAGTTGTTAATAACTTGTTACTAATGTCAGTTGTTAATGCTTTTTAAGTCACAAATAAAATTTTAATTAAAGACATTTTAAAAAGCTTACGATCACACACTGAGGTTTGCTTGATGGAGGGTTTAAAGTTGTTTGGCTAAATAGTCAGGAAATAGTTTATTATGACTACATGGATCATTAAAAGACAATTACCAAGAAAATGTTTGTGTTGTTCTGCTGTAAAAAAAATATTTGGCTGCTGAACATCAACACTTAATAAAACATGAATTCATCCACATCTGTGAAATCTGATTTCACTTCACTGACCACGAGACAGACGTGTCCTTCACTCATGTTCGTCTCTCTCCTCACTGATGATGTGTGTGTGTGTGTGTGTGTCCCTGCACAGCGGTGCTGAGAGTCCTTACAGATGTTTTGTTCAGCAGATAAGAATAATCTGTTTGCCTCAGCGGGCCTGATGTTTCTGTGCATGTTCGTGCGTCCTGCATGTGTCTGCCTTTCTTCTTTCCTGTACGACCACTTGTGTGTGTGTGTGAGTGTGTGTGTGGGTGTGTGTGGCTGTCTTTGAGGAAGGAACCCCGCGTCGAGCCGGGTGATTAGGCACGCTGCGCTAGTCACAGGAAATGGAGTAGCTGACGGACAGGCCGAGTGCATTATAGATGAATGCCATGCGTTAGCGGCTGCGAGCCCCCGCCGAATATCTCTCAATTTCCTCTCTGAATGACAAAAGAAGCCACGCACAATTTCCTTGATCCGGAGCATTTGTTTAACTGTGCCCTACCCATTTAACCCACCCATTCAATAGTCTGTCTAGTAAAAGGAAATTTAGACAGTGTCAATTTATACAGCTCTAAGGAAGATCTGATAGCGGCAGGCTGAGGCGATGATGATATGCCTCTGGAATTTAGGAAGAGATTCATGTCGGTTAAGTCTGATTTCTCCAGCGAGCTAAATTTAGAGCCATCATTAAATATACCCTAATATTTTTAAAGCTCCCACGTTTTTCACACCATGATGAAGCCTGCCTCTCAAAGCTGGAGCGCTGCTCCACAAAGACACACTGATTTCAAAGTTTGATGGTCGAAAGCTGCGAGAAACTTATTACGAGGTCACAGATCGCAGATTACAATGAATATTTGATTTTTTTAAAGATGCTGTCATTTGTCAGATATCCTTACATCACAGCTCCGAGCTGTCATCCTTCCAGCCATCTCTCTCCCCCCTCTCTGTCTTTGAGTTAGTGACAGCTCATCTCTGCCGGTCACTGCTCGCCGCCTCGACTTTGAACTCGCTCTGTTTACTCCCTCATCTGTTGTTGTTGTTGTTGTTGTTGTTGTCGTTGCTCTGCGACAGACTAGTCGTCATAATGCTAGGCTGCGGCGGAGCTTGAATCGCTGCCTTCAAAGCTGTGGATGTGGTGTGTGTTGGTTATTTTCAGAGCAGGAGAGTGGCTCGGTGAACAGTTTTGTTGTCTGTCACCGGGGACGGCAGAGAAATCTAGTTGATCTGTTAACACACGTTTGTCTTTTTTGTCTTCATTTTGTGTGGTTTTGACTCAAAGGAAGGTTGCTGATTATTCAACCTGTCTCATTTTTGTCTCTTAGAGGAGAGGGCGCGCTGCAGATGACGCTCCGACGCACGGAGGAGTTCTGACTGGTGTGTGTGTGACACCAGCTCATGACTAATTTCATAATTAATCGGCTTTTGGAGGACCTAATCACATTATTTGACTCCGGTCTGTAGGTTGTGTGCCAATACAGCGTAGCCTGTGGCTTAGTCACAGTGTGCTGGACTCATTAACAAGGTGGTCCAGAGGTTGTCAAACACACACAAGGCCTGCGCGCATGAGAAAACACACAGAACAATAGCTTCATACGCCGAACATGCAGGTTTTTGTGCTTGCACATATGCAGCGATTTGGAGGTTAAAAGATGCCCTGTGGTGTATTTGATCAGGATCGAATGAGTGGCTGGTTAGATTTCCCTGGTGGCGTGTGAAAACAGGTCTCTCCTGATGAAGCTGTCGCCTGTCATGCGGCTCCTTCTCCTCCCACACTCCATCGCAGGCAGATCTTCATCAGAATATGACGTGCAGTTTGTTTTTCGACATCTTCGGTGTCTGTTTATGTTCCCAAGACAAAGAGGGGCTCGCACATTTGTACGTCTTGTCTCAAACTGTGCATGTGTGTGTTCGGGCATCTCCCCGCACACACACACTCACACACACTCACACACACGGCTTAATTATGACGTTACCAAAATGGGCAGTTTGCTCTGACACCCCGCTTGCAGAATCACACAGCGGACAGACTTAAAAGAGCTCATTAGCTCTCTCTAAAGAGCTGTTTACTGCACATACACACATGCACAGTAATAGGCAGCTCTGTTGATGCAGATGGACGCCGAGTGTAATGAGAATGATTAGGCTGCTCGATGTGGAGGCTGCAGGAGGGAAAAAAAGCGCTGGCAGACTTGATGCTTCAGAAGGTGGAGAAGATTTCTGTTGGATGTTGTTTCAGCTGAGTGCACGATCTCTCTCTCCCTCCCTCTTCCTCTTTCTCTCTGCAACACACACACACACACACACACACACACACACTCTTGCTTTTTTAAATCACATGTTGCTGCATGTGTCCATCCAAATGCTGCAAATCTCCCTCAGGCCTTAAAAAGCCTTGAAAGATTGTGAAGGAACTCAAATAACGGGACAAAGCTGGCAGCTCGTTTGAGGTGTTAAAGTAAGAAAAATAAACCAACGAACGGAAAGAATTCTCTTCTTCTCTTAGAAACAGTTGGACACACTTTTCATGTCATCGTGGTCTATAGGTGAAACACTTAGTGATTTCAGCCAGAGCAGGTTTTATATTTGCCATGTGGAAGGAGCCTCGGATGTTTTTGACATGAATGACCGACACTGACAGCAGGTGATTGTCGTCTTTTATTAAAATACTCTGATGAATGTTTGTGAGTTGATTTGAGTCTTTTTCATTTCAACAATAAGTACAACCTGTGTTTGTTTGTCGGCTACCTTAAACATTTTTTCTTATTGATGTCATCCATTCTGCACCATCACATTGAAGCCACATTTTGTGTCTAAATTAGCATGCAGGTTTTTTCGATGCAGGTTTCCAGCATTGTTACATCAATTTGCTTCTTTTTCTTCTTCTGGTGAGTCACGTTCGACTTCTTGACCACAGCGGAGAAACAAGAAACAACAGAAAGCTGCATGGAGGCCAAATAAACTCAAACTTTTCCAACATCTTCAACATAAGATGCGGATGGACTGTGTGGTTTTATATCACGGCAGTAAATTGTGGTCTTATTTCCTCTTCCCCTCGAATCAGGAGAAGCTCTCTCACCTCGCTGTCTTGCATGTGTTGCATTTTTCATGATGCAGTACAAACTCACCATTGCAGATTCTTAACAGGCTGTAAAATTTGTGAAATAATGTTTAAGTTCAGTGTACATTGTTACATTGCACTCAGAAAGGGACAAAAACTAGCATGTCCAGCTCTGCAGTGTCACTTGACCTGGGAATGGAAGCTGATTGTCCGGCTCCTCTTTTCAGAGAAAAATCAGATGTTGGCAGGTGTTGGAAGGTTTTTAAAGGTTTTTTTTTGTGAAGGCGCTGTGAGTGACTTTGCTTTCCTCATTGCCCTTGGTTTACATCACATTGAATTAGAGGATACACACTGAATGATTCCAGAGCGAGTCCTTCTCCGTGTCTTTCATATGTTTTAGAGAAGGAGCAGCGAGTTCAAAGCGTTCAGTTCAAAGCATCTGTCCTCATTTGAATAACGTAGAGTAATCGCTATTACCTTATTTAAATAGTGCAAGTTATCATTTGGCCTTCATTTGCATTGCTGGGGTAATCACTGCGTCTCTGCATTAACCTCATTATAGAAGAGATGAAAGCCCTGATGGAGCCTGACACACTCTTTTATATATGTTATCTTTATTAATGATGGAATTAGAAAGATTCATGTTTCTTTAAATGGAGGACATATCAGAGTTTGATGGAGTGTCAAACTGTATGTGGAAGGAAGAAAGCGTGTGCTTTTATTTTGTGTTTTTCCTTTTGCTTCCTCTCTCATCCCCCCTCTGTCCATTCTCCATCACCCCTTCTTCTTTTTATTCTGTCTCCGTCCTTCTCTCCGTACGCGTCCCTGCACTGAAATGTTGCACCACAGCACTGGCACTTAGAGAGGAAGTCTGGACAGGCCGATTCATCATGACACTGCAAAGGTGCATCCATCTAAACACGCTATAATATCATCACTTGTCTGAAATGCAGTGAAGCTTTTTCTTCTCCAGATATGTTTTATTTAATAAACTCTCGTCTTAAAATCATTTCCTGATTGCACATCTTTGAGGACTGGCAGATAAAATTACTTTACTGCATTATCATTTGGAGATTAAAGGCATATTAGGTGGAATTTTAGACTCCCTTAATGTTTAATAACCAGAAAAATAATGTGGTTGTCAGACTTATCCAGCAAATTGAGGCGTTTTAGGCTCTTTATTTGACCCTCAAACATTACTGGGATTTAAAATATGGATCCTAAAAAAGGTAAATGTTAAGAAAATAAACAGAATTTGAAATAATTTAAGTTAAGAGAATTTGTCCATGTTTGCATACTAGTATATTAAAAGGTATGCTACTAATATTTGTTGTTAAAGTTGGATATACTTTTAAGTGTGATGTCAAAGCAACAACAACACAATTGTAGCATTTGTTGCTATGTGTTAAGCTAGGCTAGTTACATTTTGCCAGGACTAGCTTAGCTTAGCCTTTTAGCTAGCTCATGTGTAAGTCCCTAACTAATTTACTAAAATATCTGTTCATGAAAAGGCCTGTTTATTTTTCAGTTACATATCACAGCTTGCTGCAACCTGATACAGCCAAGCTACCTTATGCTGACTGTCTAGTGCAAAGTGCAGTGGAAGGTTTTGAAGTCCAGAAAATAGAAAACTGTCAGAAATTAAACAAAAAAAAAACCATGAAATCTTAACTGATTAAAGCTTCTGCAGTTTTAACTTTTAACTTGTGTTAATGCAAATTTAAGATCTTCATGATGTATTGGCCAGAGTTTGATAACACAATGTTCTTATATGTAAATCAGATGCATTCCAGTGTCTGAACTTTATTTGTGTAGTGAAACTTCAGCTCATCTTGTCATTTCACCCCATCAGTCTGTCAGGTCTGCACTATGAAAATGGGACTTTATTATCATGTTAGTTATGGGTCAGGGTCGAGTATTTGAGTACACAGTTGTCATTCCTGGCTCAGATTAGATTACCATATTGAAGATTACGAAATGCTTCATTAAACTGCATATGAAGTTGAATTTTCTGCAGCATCATCACGACGCACGTGGCAGACTGACCCCAGCATGAAGCGTGCAGTTTCTTAGCAAGCAGGTGATTCTGTAAACCTGCAAAGACGAGATGCTGTGAAAGATGTCCAGTGACTGTAGCTCCTAATTTTGTGTGTGTGTGTGTGTGTGTGTGTGTGTGTGAGGGACGGTGGGGCTCTGCCACGTGTCAACCACCAAACCAGCATATTGCCTCTGGCTCCAGATCCAACATGCAGCTGGAGAAAACGATGCTAAGAATCCTGAGAGCAGCCAAACTTTTAAAGCCCCTAAAAATGTTTTATTTACTCTTCCATGAGTTTGACAGTGATGCTTTTTATTTATTGTTGTTTCTTGTTCATACTGTTCTGGGATTACAACATATAAACAAAGTGAGTCAGCCAGTTATTGGGGGAAAAGACAAACCACACCTGCTTTTGGATTATTACAATGTAATACCATTGATTTTTACATATAAGAAACACCTAAAAATCTAATGGTGTGTACAAACCAGGCTGCTGCTGAAGGATTGTTGTGAAACCTTCATTTGGCCTAGAGCCTCATTTTCTTATTACGTCCAGTCTCTGCAGCTTGTTATTTTCTCCTTGAAATACTGTCCTTGTACAGTGCAGCTTCCACTTAATATATTCTCAGTATTAAAGGAGCCTCCCAGCTAATACAAAACTTTCCTCCGCTGCGCTCTTTGTCTGAGGCGTTCCCTGCTCGATGCTGTGGGAGGGTGACAGGCTTGCCAGCCGCTGCTAGACTCCCCTCGGCTAAAATGTTGTAAATTAACACAATTAGCAGATCGCCATTCTGCTAATTAGCCACTGGCGTCTGCCGAGAGATGGCTAGAGAGGAGAATCAGAGAGGAAATAGGAGTCTGGGGATTCCCCCCTCCCTCCCTATGTTGTTACCAAACAAACACAGGCCTCAGAAAAGAGAGCAAGCGAGTGTGAATGTGTTTCTGCCTGCGTGCTTTTTTTTGTGCATGTCTGTGTTTGCAGTGGCATAAATGGATGAGTGGAAGGGAAGATTTGCTCCTCCATGAATGAATTTTATTGTGCATGCCTGCTTTACTCACACAAGCACAGAAACACACACACACACACAAAGCAATCCTGAAGCAGGCATTGCTCACCAGACCCCCAACTGTGGAGCTCTACATGCAACCGCTGCCAGTCAATAAGTCGGAGGAAGCAGCCTAAATGACACCAATATTATCCTTTATTTGTGTGCACTAAGTCAAATCAAACGGGGTTCAATCTGCCGTGCGGCTGCTGTGATTACGCCCGTCCAGCCTTTGATAGCGCCGCAGCTTTGATAGTGAGACAACGATGGAGTCGCTGTGTGACTGTGTCAGTGTTTGCAGATGGCATTGGCTGGGATTAAAGGAAACAGTGGCTCTCCAGCCTCCTGAGGCAATAAAGGGGAGAGCCAGGTGAGTGTGTCTGAGATGAGATGGAGCAAGGAGGGAGGGAGGGGAGGAGGCGAAGCAAGCACAGAGGGAGCAAATAAGAGGAGGGGTGGCTGCGAAGAAAGAGCATAAAGGGAATGAAAAGGAGAGATATATATCGAAATAGATGGAGTCAGAATAAAAGGAGTTGAAGAGAAATAAAGGAGGATCTAGCAGGAGGGGAGGTGGAAAATGGATGACAGAAAAAAGCAAAGAGAAGAGAGTGAGAGGAAAGACAAGGCAGCAGGGAGGCATAAAGAAGAGAGGCAGACAGAAAGGTAAAGAGAACGCTGGAGAGAGAGGTCAAGGTGGAGCTGTGCAGACAGGAACTAAGCTTGAGACACAATGTGTTGTAATTCATTGCTTGCTACAGCTACTGTGTGCGTGCCTGTGTTTGTCCGTCTGGGTCAGTGGACGTGAGCCTGTGCGTGTGTGTGTGCGTGCCTGTGTGTGCACGTCAGCATGCCTGAGTGCACGCAAAGATAGTTTTTTTTAAACGCCTGTGTGTCTGAGCACAGGTTTGTGTGTTTGTGTGTGTTCGATGAAAGCGCCACGAGCAGAGGGGGGTGGATGTGTGTATGGGTGTGTGTGTTGCTTTGTGGCACTCAGCGAGGCGCATTTTCAAACCCATCTCCAGCCACCTCAGATGAGCCGAGGATTATAGAATGACCCTCAATGCCTCTGTCTTATTGGTCTGGCCAGGGTGCATTAGGCTGCTGTAACCAGCCATCCCAGCATCCCTCTGTACTGCACTATACCTGCACACACACGCTCTGTCCTTTGTATGATCCATAGAAATTAACATTTCATGTGTGGTTGGGCTCAAATCCCGCTCATGATATTTACCAGGATAAATATCACCTTTTTAATCGACCAGCCTCTATTTGAAGGTGTTGTCATTTTAATTATTGCAAAAATAATTTTAGCGTGTAAGTGTGCTCATGTGCCTTGTCTGTGTCTCCGTTTCTCTCAGGCTTAAAGATGCAGTGGACCCCCGAGCATAGCCAGTGGGCCGAACAGCATTTTGACATCTCCTCCACTACGCGCTCGCCAGCCCACAAGGCTGAGGCTTACAGGGCGGTACCTGGCCACCTGCAGCGCTCAGCCACCTACCAGTACGCCTGGGCCAATGACGACATCTCCGCCCTCACGGCCTCCAATCTGCTCAAAAAGTATGCCGAGAAGTATTCTGGCATCCTGGAGATGCCGGGCTCCTATTCCGAGGGTCCTGGAGTCCCAGGAGTGATGAACGGCAGGAAAGGAGAATCAGAGCCGTGGCAGGATGGTGTCTACCCCATGAGCTGCATCCCAGAGGGGGTCTCTGTCAGAAAGGGAGGGGTGGCAGCAGCTTCAGAGGTGGTGTCCGGCATGTGCAGCTCCCCGGGCCTGGCCTCCAGCACCCTGAGCGAGCCCAGCTACTCCAGCAGCAGCTGTGGGAGCCACACTGCCACCGCCCTCCACTCCTCCTCCATGGCCTCTCAGGAATATGGCCCTGCATACAGCAGCTCCTACCTGCACAGTAGTTACAGCTCCCAGTCTGCCCCCACCCCGGCGCTTCCCTCCCCACTGCACAGCTCTGGACTCCTGCAGCCGCCCCCTCCGCCGCCCTCCCACCCCACTTTAGTCCCAGCTTACAACGGAGGCTCCCCCAACTTGTCTAGTTATAATTACCCCCCAGCAGGCTACCCAGCTCAGAGCTCAGTCGGACCAGGATACAGCCCTGGGGGGGCACCCCCTCCTTCCTCATACCTCCACTCAGGCATTGCTGCACCCCCCCCCCG
>JAQFJA010000017.1:4386549-4398088 GCA_029874485.1 Naso brachycentron
GTGGTGATGGGAACCTCGGCCAGGCCGTTGAGCAGCACAGCAGGAGCCAGACGGATGAAGGCCACCACAGGGCGGTCGAGGAATTCAAGCTCCCCCACCAGGACGTTGGACGCCTCTGCACCTGGAGGGATCTTCTTCATGAAGTGGAGGTCAATCTGGGAGACATGAAGAAACCATGACAACAACACATCTTTGGACAAAATATTTGAGTACAAAAATAAAACTTTAGGTTTAAAATGGTTCTAACAGTTTGTCATCAAAGTAAAAACTCAAAACATGGTCTGTTTCTGGCGCTAATGGCCTCAAGTACAAAGGAAAACAAGCTCCACTCCCTTCAGTTTCCCAGGGCAAGAGTCTGACGGAGACCATTTCACACGTAACACGACCTTGGTTAAATATACAGCGCTAGTTATGTGTCCACATATCACTGGCCAGAGATAAACAGCAGATCAGTGGTGGGTCCAGCTGCTCACCTTGCTGAAGTCAACGGCACTGTTTTCTCTGCTGACGTCCTGTTTGCCCTCATTGTTAGCGGGCTGGGACTGAGGCGAGACCGTTTGGCCTGTCGAGGCAGAGCAGGAAACCAGCATCCCGTCAGTTTTCACTCTCACACAATCACTTTCCCACACAAAAACAAAGGTCTGCAGTGAGGAACTACAGGGTACAGTTACATCCTCTGAAACAATGTGATACAACAGTGGATCCTTTTGTTGTAGGTGCTGTAGCTTTAGCGATGAAAAGATACAATATTGTAACTTGTTTCAGAGCGTACCTGGTGAGGAAGCTTCAGGTTAAGGTTCTCTGATAAAAGCTTGATGGTGGAGTGGAGGAAGTGGATTCAGACTCAATCATTTCTAATCACCTAAATGAGGTGCAATCTTTAATTTAAAAAGTGCTTATTTAAGCCACTTTCTGAAGCAAAGTCAAACATTGCTCCTTTTTAAATTTGGATTTCAAGCAGTTTGTGACGTGAATGCAGCATTTACAGCTATTTGAGCAAACCGTAGCACTTAAAGGAAATGCTAAAACTGTGGCTTGCTCAAAATGTCTCCAGTTTCCATGAAGGTGAGATGCTCCTACTATCAGAGGAATTGTTTGACACTTAAGGAAATAGTCTTATTCTCTTTCTTGTTGAGAGTTTATTGGGGAGACTGACACCACTCACAGTTGTCCGTAAATAAGAGGAAACAGTGAAGCTACAGTGCAGCAGCAGCAGCTGGTTAGCTTAGCTTAGCCAACAGGAAACAGTCTAGATCTTTCCAGTAATAACAACCAATAGGCCAACTACCTCTAGAGTTAATTAATGAACCAAGTCCTAGCTGTCTCTGTGTTTGCTAAGCTAACCAGCTAATGTTCATATTTATTGGACAGAAAATGGCATTAATCTTCTCATCCAACGCAAAATGTTGAATTATTAATATTTTTTCAAAATGAAGCTACAGCCCGTTAGCTTAGCATAAATACTCTGTAATTTACAGACTTAAAATTTTGTACTCATTTATCAAACTACCCTGACCCATATTTTGTTATTCTTGGATAAAGCCAGGCTAGCTGTTTCTAGTTGTTAATGCTAAGCTATGCTAACTGGCTTCAAATTAACTGTGTAAGCATAAAGGTGGTATAACTAACTCTCTGCAAGAAAGTGAAGCGTATTTCCCAAAATGCGAAATAACAATCCCAAAGGCAACAAATGAAGGTTATACTTTTAAAGCACAGAGCTACCACTAGCAGTGATTAGTGACTGTTGTGAGTGTAGAAAATGAGTCACAAATATAGAATCCAGCATTCAAACAGGTTGCTGACACAAAGTGGAGAGCATCATCATGGGTTAGGGTTCACTGCACTTTGTTTGACCACATTTCTGCAGAATCAGAACCATTTAACCAAAGTTTTCTAATGAAGAAATTACAAAAAGTTTCTGCGCACATGAAATTGTCGACTGTCTTTTTGTTGCCTCAAAAATAGAAGAAAACATTGTGACTGTGCACTCTGCATTTTTTAACTCATGCAGCTTCTCTTTATGCAGCAGTTTTCTTTTCTCTCTCGTTTTGATGGCACATAAATCCTGTAACCTCTCACGATGATACTCTCCCCTTCAATGAGCCCATTTTTGTAGTGGTACTATATTTAAGGCTTTTAGTGTTGCTCTGGTTGCCTGTGCAGACTTCCTGCTCTGTGTCTTCCTGTGTGATGGGACAGTAGCCTTGTGCAACTGCCTGCAGGACACTAAGACGTTTGGCCTTGGTTACACCAAAGCTTGTGTCCGGTCTCATGTTGCCATGGCTCCTGGAGGAGCCTGAAGCTGATGGAGGGGTGGACGGACATGACACACAGCACACACACCGTGGCCATGCCACACAGGAAAAGCTCTTTCTTGGTGATGCACTCTTGGGAGGTGTTTTTTCAGGTGAACACTTTGGAGATTTTATGCTATGATAAGAGAGACCATATACTGGATGAGTGTATGACACACATGCACGCACACGCATGCGAAACCAAGCAGACGAGAACAAACACACACAAACACAGAGAAACACAAACAAGAGGAGAAATGAGATATCAAACAGCAGCAAAACAACGAGTCACAGATGGACACAGTTTGGAAAAAACATGCAGAGGATCACAAGATTGTACATAAAACACTCGGTACATATTTACATACAACAACATGTATGATCACCACGGAGAAAGCAGAGAATGTGTAGAGAAGCCTGCAGTCTTGGCATTTGACAGGTGTGTGTGTGTGTTTGTGTGTGTGTGTGTGTGTGTGTTTAGATTGTTTGCTCACCATTCTTGTCCATGGAATGAGGTTCAGACTGCTTCTTGCCAATATCAGCAAAGGAGCGCACAATCGGGATGCGGTTGGCCAGTTTCTTGTGGTTTTGATGGTGGTGCTGTTTGAGCAGTGCGTCACGGATCCTCTTCCTGGCATCCTGACCCACGGGGCCCGACACCTCGTGCTGATCCAGAACCATGTCTGATTTTTTAAAAAACACAACACAGTGAACAACAGTGAAAGAGGTTTCCACATCACTATTTCAACAGTTCACATTCACAAAGTTACTCCTGATAGTGTCTGTATCTGTGTGGCAGCCAGCGTTGCTAAGCTGATTATTCTGACAAAAACCGACAGACTGCTGCTGATTTAATCACACAAAACCAGGTTAGTTCAACAGAGCACAGTTTTTCAGTAAGGCACAGTCATATTGAGCTACACACAACACTGGGACAGTTTTCCGCCTCAGGTGTTCACCTGCGATCTCCTCCAGCGAGTTGGCCCTCATGTCCAGCATCACGGTGCCGTTCATGATGCAGCTGCGAAGCTCAAAGAGACTGTGCAGAGACAGAGTGGCTACGTAGGGTTTACTCCATCGCTCACCACCATCCTCAACATCCTCCTCAAACTTGAGCCACCTGCACACAATAAGAACAACTCGGTTGATACATAAGAACGAGATATATTGAAGTGGGTTTTGGAGATACCCCCCACCTTACTTTGGACATGTTGCATAATTAATTTTTTTCCAAGTGCTGCAGGTTACCATGAAATTACAGCATTCAGTGGGATACAAAATGTTGAAATCCTCAATATAATAGTAGTCCTACAATAAGAGCTAGCAGTCGGACAAAAACAGGATCAAACTCTCAGGTGTAGCAGAGGAAAAACAGCGCAGCTGGCCAGACGCAGCCCATGTGGCCAACTGCAGCAGTGTACCTGGCTGTCTCTTTCCATTCGGCGTCCTCCCCCTCCCTGAGGCAGATTTCATCCAGCTCTGTAAACAGGGCGTGGGGGATGTGTTCCTCGTCGCCATCCTCTGTCCCCAACAGAAACTGCACCCTCTGAGCGGGTGTGTCTGCTGCAGCAAATGGGACAGGCGGAAGACAAGTGGACAAACAGAACTGATGAGGAAAGGAGCAAAGCATGCACCAGAAAAGTTCTGAAACATGGTGTGCATTTTAGAAAGTTTGGCAGGAACTCAGATGTTCCATGAAAAAATAAATTTTACATACATTTTAAAGTCAACAAGTTCAGTACATGCTGGAGTTTGATTCAGTCCATTTTAAGACGTACTGTGTGAGGGAGATTCTCTTCCATCATCAGCTGTACAGTCCCTCTCCTTGGACCTCTTCCTGTGTCTGTGCCCATGGTGACGGTGACGTCTGTGTGACCTCCTGCCCAGGGGGACGTGAACCCCAATGTAGAGAGTGCGGTGACCTGGAGAAAACATGTAGCAGACAACATTAGATTCTCCCCTCAGTCCTTTAAACTTAAGACCGAAGGAGTCTTTTTACAGTGTCATCCATTGTACATTTTCTTTGACCTAAGTTTTCCTTCCTTGTCCAAGGAATAGAAGCTTTTTCTGTGAGGAAGTTTAAATCAAGCTTTCAGTTTTATAATTGGGGTCGTTTTAACCTGTACAGAATATATAATGACGTGTGAGACCCCCGCTTACAGCAATGGATAAACTGTTTAAACTGTAATCCTTTGCTAAAAGTAATGGATAGGGTAAGTTGAATTTGTTAGCTACGCCTAAAAGTGACGTACAAACCACTGATACTGTTAGCTGAGAGTAACTGATAGGAAAAATTGTTAGCTAACAGTAAGTTAATGGATATACTGTTATAATGAATTGGTTAGGTTAAAAGTGTTAGCTAGACCTAAAATTCATGTACAATCCATTGATACTGTAAGCTAACAGTAACTGATAAGCTTGGTAAAATGGTAACGTTCACTTAATGTAAGGGACAAAAAGTTTAAATAGTTAGCCAAATGTTATAATTGCTAGCTTAAAGTAACAGCAAAAATTTTAGTCAACATCAGTGGATAAACTGTTAAAACATTAAATGTTAGCTTAAAGTAATGGATAAGTCGAGTTGAAATTTTTAGCTAGGCCTAAAAGTGATGTACAAACAATTGATGCTATTAGCTAACAGTGACTGATTGATATTGTAAGTTAATGGATAAACTGTTAGAAAAATAAAAAAGAAATTGCTAAAAGTAATGCTGAAATTATTAGCTAAAAGTAATGTTCAAACCATTGATACTGTTAGCTGAGAGTAACTGAAAGGAAAAATTGTTAGCTAACAGTAATGGATAATCTGTTAAAACTGTAAACATTAGCTGATAGTAATGGATAGGTTTAGTTGAAATTGTTAGCTAGGCCTAAAAGTGACATACAAACCCCTTATTATGTTTGCTAACAGTAACTTTTTTTTTTAAATAAACTTTATTAACAGCACACAAGTATACACAGTAATGAATGAATATATAACTGTACAAGTGTATACAACATATTGTACAAACATACAATCATGAACATGCCAGGGGATCATGAAAGAATGCTCAAAAAAGAAAGAAGAAAAACAAGAAGAGAATCTTATTCATCAAATATTTTGTAAAGCTTAAATAGATTATATGTCTTAACAGCTTTTTTGTTCTCACAGTCAGAGATGGAGATGACATATTGTTTGAGATGTGGTTAACTAACAGTAACTGACTGTTTATGTTAATTTGTTTATGTTAGCTAAATGTAAGGGACAAAAAAAGTTTAAATAGTTAGCCAAATGTTGAAATTGTTAGCTTAAAGTAATGGATAAAAAGTTAAAATTGTTAGCTAACAGTAAGTTAACGGATAAACTGTTAAAACTGTAAATGTAGCTAAAAGTATGGATAGGTTAGGTTGAAACTGATAGCTAAAAGTGACGTACAAAGCATTGATACTCTTAGCTAATGTTAACAGTAACTGATAGGTAAAACTGTTAGCTAACAGATAAGTAATGAATATGTTAAACTGTTAAAATGTAAGCATTAGCTAAAAGTGACATACAAACCATTGATACTGTTAGCTAATAGTAACTGATAGGTCAATCGTTATCATTAGCTAAAAGTAAGGAACAAAGAGTTTAATGTTAAATAGTTAGCCATCTGAAATTGTTAGCTTGAAGTAACAGTTAAAACTGTTGGGTAAAAGTAATAAATTAACAGCTAACATTGTAGGCATAAAGAAATGGCAAAAATTCTCTTTTACTAACTAACAAGACGACACATTAAAAGCCTCTTAATGTTATTAAATGATAAACGGTTTCTGCCTCCTCAGTGGCCACCGCCCATTTTTGCCCCAGTCAGCTGCTGTGAGCGTCAAATGTGCCTATAGCCAATATTTGATCTGTTTGCTAATTTATGACTTAGCCACCTGTAATTATTTAGAAATGAAAAGCAAGATAACTAACTACTGTCATTACAGCCTATTGATGGCAAAAGCTTGCCATTTCAAACATGACTGATGGATTATTGCTTGTACATTTCAAAACTATACAAGATAATTATAAAGGTAGGTATTTTGTTGTTTGTGTTTAGAGCTAGTTTTATAACTGATATCAACCCAGTACACAATCATATCTTTGTTGTTGTTGTTTTGTCACATTAAAAAACATAAACAGTTTTATTGCAGATTAAACTTTTAATTCATTGTATGACTTTGAGTACTTTGGCCGCTTTAGTCTCCCACAAGGAGGGTTAGTGGTGACTTGACAGGTTCAAAAAATGACTCTAACTGTGCCATCCCCTTTTAAAAACATTTGCAATTCAGCTGCAGGCTATGAAAAAAAAGTATTGACATATTATTCACTCTTTGTCAGTGTACATGTTTAACTGAGAGCTTTTACCAAAACTATTGAAATTCACACATTATGTGATAAGGGTTTGAGGATAGACTTCCAGAGCCTGTGTTATTGTCAGCTATAGCAATGAGTAATGAGAGTGGGCAAGTCTGAGTGACTGACTCAGTTCCATGAAGCATGTTGGAAAAAATGTGCAGTGAAACTATCAAACACTGAGTAACAGCCTTCAGCAGGCTGCGTCGTCAGAGTGGGACTAGAAAAACTGCACCTAACAAATCAAACGTCGTCTCCACCTGCCTGCGCCTGCGCTTCAGTCAAAAGCTATTGTCCTCTTTGAGGATGCTGAAATTGATTTTGAAATTGGATGTCTTTTTCATTTTGAGGTGTATTCATTTTAAATCAGTACAGAACAGATACTAAGACGAGCCAGAGAGCGTCTGAAGTGTGTGGCTGTGTGTATGCGTGCATCCACAGGATCAGCATGAAGATAATCCGAGCTGACTCTCTCCTGCTTTGTTGCGGTCGAGCTGCCTGGCTGCTGCTTCCTTCCCGCCGGCCCTCAGCAGCCGGACACACAAAGACGCCTGGACACTCTGTTCTCTTTTGTGCCTCATGCACCATATGAGGCGCCACAGTGTCCAGCATAATGTGGCACCAAGGGCTTGAGCACTACAAAGTGGGGTCCATCAGAGGAAAATCAATCAGTTCCCTTTTTCATTATCACCTATTTTTTTTCCAGGAAGAAAGCACGGTGGCAAATTTCAAAGGGATCGCTGCTAATAAAATTTTGCTCTCTTCCTGTCACTGTAGCTAGAGTTTATGAGTCCAGTCACAATGAACCAAGTTTAAAATAATCACCCATATGCATTTTTAAATATAATCTAATCAAGGCCTAATTCTCTCTGGTAATGAGGATTCATGTCCCCTTTAATTTAGTAGTTTTGGTTTGATTTCATCACTAAAGGACCACTTTGATGTGTCTTTAACCGTCTAACTGGCAAAATCCAGATGATGTTCATCAAAGTCGCCTCTAGTTATCTCTGTGCACTTGTTAAGCTGCAGCTAATGCTGGAGCTAAATGCAGCCTGTGCAGAAGACTGCAGGACGAAAAAAAACAACAAAAGTCCCCCAGCCTCTCGGTACTATAGATTTAAAAAGTACATTTTTCCTCAGGAGACAATAAACTGATCATCCAAAATAATGCAGCAAAAGACAGAACTGAGAAAGAAATGACATGATTTACAATAAGATACACTTATTCACCGTTAAGTACAATAGTGACATATTGGACCATCAAAGCACTTATTAATGCCCTTTTCTGCATGACCATATTCTACATCTGTTAGCCCAATAAATAGCAGTTATCCCTCAAAAACCTCCAAATTACAAATTTACTTCCAAACCAAATCTACACTCTTAAATAAAATAAAAAATGGAAATCCCTTCTGCCTGTGACATTCAAACATGGCTCATGTTCGGTTCACATGGTTCAGATAGAAATGTTCTTTATCTGTTTATTATTGTCAGCATGTTTTCATGTAGTCTGGGGACAAAATGTTCCACACGAAAGCCTTCAGTCGTTTCACTTGCTTAGAGAGATTATCAGAACTGATCAGATTCAAGCAGCACAGACATGACATGAGTCACCTGACAGCTCGCTGACATCACAGCATGTGAAAAAGAGTTTCAGGTTAAGCGAGTTCTCGGAGAACGTCATGAGAAAACTAACTATATGTCAAACTGTATCAGCCGTTTGGGACTCAGCGTGTGCACCGCTGTGGACGCCTTCATCCACAGCAAAGTGCTGTTAGCATCCAGTAAATTTTGCAGATTGGAGGCAGAGAAGAGAGGAGACAGTGGCTGCACGCCACAGGAAGCACATTTCACAATAAAGGCGAGATTCCAGCAGACGGGAGCTTATGAAGGAGGAACATAAGGACGGAGAAGGAGAGCGTTAAAGTTCTGAAGTCAAGACTCATGAGTGGAGGCCTCGTCAAAAATAACTCTCCTCCCCCGGGCCTGAACTACTGCTGATGTCACAAAATGTCTTCTCTCTTCTCTTGTGTCGCCACGACTCGGCGGCTTTCAGTCAGCCAAGGCTTGAATTCGTGCAGTGGTGTGTGACGGGCTGCCTTTTGGTGTTCCTTAAGTCTCTCTGAGTGTATTCATGTACAGCCGTCCTGATTGGCTGAGGGTTGTACAGTCTCCTCACATAACTCTGATGTCCATCAGCAGCACAGTCACAGTTCTGACTTTATATTGACAGCAGCAGCACCGAGCCACGACCTCTGACACTTGGTGTGTTTTAAAGTTCATTTGCTACCACACTGTGAGAAACGCATTTGTCAAACATCATATATTTGTTTCTGGTAATATGTTTTTTTTTAATGTCAACACATCACATGAAAAGTCCAAAATAAACAATGTGTTCGTCTTCCCTTCTGTGTCCTTTTGAAGATGAAAATTAAACAAAAAAAGATCATAAAATATATTGTTTGTTTGTTTGTCAGATGGTTCCTTATCAAATGTCACTCAAAAGGAAGGACATAGTGCTTTCTTAAGGGACTATTTTCAGCGGCGGATTCATCCACACTCAGGGCAGCAGAACGACGTTTGTCACATTAATCAAACTAGTGTGTGAAAGAAATACTTTCATTGCTCACTGATGTGTTTTTATTAGTTTTTGGACAACAATGGACTGCTACAGAACACACACACGCGCACACACACACACACACACACACACACTCATTGTTAATTTTGGTCTTTCCACTGGAAAGCTGTAACATTTGCCAGATGTTAGACAAAAAGGCTTTGGCTCAATCACATGTAAGCTTCATTGGTTTTGGTCGGTTTAGGATTCGTCCATAAAAAAAGAAAAATATAAAATATTATTTGGATCTAAACGTTAAATCCCCTGCGGCTGTTTCTTTGTAAAGTATCTGAAATAATTCAGACTGCAACATAAAGTAAATCACAATAATCTTTTCTTTCCTCCCAAGCCTGCAAGCGTCAGGAGAGTGTTGGGGTTGTAGGAAGCTGAATTGTTTGGTTTGATGTAACTTCAGAGGATCTCGTCCTCCTGCGTGCTGCTGCTGCAGCGGCAGCGTCATCCAGCCATGAGGGTCCTTCAGATGAAAGCAGCGTCTCTCCAGCAGAGTGTCAGAATCAAAGAGTGATGCGTTTGCCGGCTGCCTGGGTCAATGTTGCCTGGCAACAACAATACAGACGCAAGGACCAATTCTCCTTCCAAATAACTCCTGTTTTTAATGAACTGTTTTATATGTTTTTAATTTTATATGGGGAAAAACTGCGATATTTAATTTACATTTTTCTGTGATTCTGTTTAGTAGCTTGAATCTCTGTTCCAAAAGTGCAGCAGTGTGGACAGCAAGAAGAAAAAGTTCCCCCTCATTAATCCTTCATCCATAATGAAGATGTCATCTTCAACAGATGCCTAAAATGATCATAAAGTCCTTCACAAGAACTCACAGTCAGTGTGCTTGAAGCTCAGCTCAGCCAAGTTGCAGGAGTAGGTGGAAGAGTTGAAGAACCTGCTGTGACGCGGCACCGTTCTCCACACCAGAACTTCATTCAGTGTAATAAAGAGATCAGATTAAAATGAAAGATTGCTCTGACCAAAACATTGTTCTGACAAAGATTGTATTAAAAACAAGACTAGGTTAAAACCTGCATATGGCTGGTCCTGTTTGGTGAATGCGTTTCTTTTTTGGCCAATGTGCTTTAGTTAGAGGAAATGTGTAACATGAGCATGTTTGGACATTAGTAGTTGTTCTGCTGTATGATATTGCACTGTGGGTGATTGAGAGGTAGTCATGGGGGTTGAGGGGGGTTGGACTGAGAAGTCAGTGCATGCGTGAGTTTAGAGTGGTGATGGCTTTTGGGAAGAAACTCTTCTTGAGTCTGTTTGTTCTTGCTTTGATGCACCTGTAGCGCCTCCCTGAGGGCAACAGGTCAAACAGGTCAGAGCCAGGGTGGTAGTTGTCTCTTAAAATGTTTTTTGCTCTGTTGAGGCAGCAGGAGGTGTAAATGTCCATCAGGGAGGGGAGAGGGTGGCCAATGATCTTCTGGGCTGTCTTTACGACTCTCTGGAGCCTCTCCCTGTCTGCCATGGTGCAGCTGTTGTACCACACTGTGATGCAGTATGTCAGCAGGCTCTCGATGGACGAGCGATAGAAGGTCAGCAGCAGGGTGCGGTCCAGGTTGTGCTTTCTGAGGACCCTCAGGAAGTGCAGCCGCTGCTGAGCCTTCTTGATGATCGCTGAGGTGTTGTCTGTCCAGGAGATGTCAGAGGAGATGAGCACGCCGAGAAACCGGAAGGTGTGGACCCTCTCCACACACTCGCCGTTGATGAAGAGGGGGGCTAGGTCGGTGCTGAGCCTCCTGAAGTTGACAATGATCTCCTTGGTTTTCTTGCTGTTCAGGGTCAGGTTGTTCCCTGAGCACCAGGCTGCCAACTTCCGGACCTCCTCTCTGTAGGCAGTCTCGTCTCCCCCGTGATGAGTCCGACCATGGTGGTGTCGTCCGCAAACTTGACAATGAGGTTGTTGTCGTGGGTTGGGCGGCAGTCATGGATGTAAAGACAGTACAGGAGGGGGATCAGCACACAGCCCTGTGGGGAGCCAGTGCTCAGAGTCTGTGTGGAGGAGAGGTGTGGGCCAAGTCTCACACTCTGGGGCCAGTTGGTGAGAAAGTCCTTTATCCAAGCACATGTGAGAGGTGGAAGGCTGAGAGTGTTCAGTTTGGTGATGAGAATGTGAAAATGAATGATTGTGTTCAAGGCGGAGCAATCGGACGTAGCTCTGCTGCTGCTCCAGGTGGGACAGCACAGAGTGGAGGGCTACGGTTATGGCATCCTCTGTGGATGGGTTTGCACGATATGCAAACTGGTATGGGT
>JAQFJA010000017.1:4441598-4451802 GCA_029874485.1 Naso brachycentron
CCTTAAAAAAAAACTTAAAAAAAACATTTGAACGGATGGAAGAAAAACTTTACAGTAATCATACGAAAGCAAGGCATGGAGGAAGGTTTTAATACAGATTGTATTTATTTATTCATCTTTAACATGTTTACATGAGCTGTCATTCAGTAAAAATGTTTTTCACCTCACAGATAATAAAAAACATCCCAGAGGGGCGACTGATCCGTTCATGGCCTGAAGAAGAACGAGTCCGTTTTAGAAAACACAGCACATTTGTTTTTTTCAGCAGCGTATGGATCCCTCCTTTGCAGGATGTGGACTCTTGCAGAAAACGTTCAGTGTCTAAACAGCAGCCGCTGAGCTCCTCCTCTTGGGGGAAAAGGTTTCAGACTGAAGAGCCAAATCCAAAGAACAGGGCAGCTGCTGGAAGAGCTCCAGTGACGTCTCATTCCCCATGACTTCACGAAGGCTGATGTCATCCATTTTCTCAGACAGTACGATCCAACTGTGTGTGTAATCAAAGAGTTGAACAGCACATTCACAAAACAAAAGCTGTAGAACTGTTCCACTTCCGCCTGAGGCCACAAACGGATCAATCAGCCCTCCTCACTGACAGATAAAGAAACAAAGGGGGTCAGTTACAAACAGTCGCACCCTCGTCCGACATTGCACAGTCTGTTTTTATTGTCTTTGGCAGGAGTGTTTTCTGTGCAGTGGGTTGCCTTGTTAACAGTAGAAAATATTGCACACGCTTGTCTGTACAGAAAATATGTTAAAACATTGTGGTCACTTGGCTTTAGACTGTTTCTATTCACGTCCATTGGCCTGAAATACAGAAAATAATTCTTTCAAACATCAAGGTAAGAGAAAAGATCAACTCTGATGCCTCTGCTGGAACAGAGCCTGAATGCAAAAGAATAGAAAAGGAAAAATGTAAAAATACTGTGCATCAGCTGGAGAACGTATGCAGGCCTACAGCAGTGGCCAAGATTTATTTATTTCCATTGAAAATGTTCTTAAAGCACTGCTACAAACACTGCACATCAGTGGGAGCCCTACAGATCAACAAGTAGATAAGGTTTAGACTAGGGTCCAATTCAAATACTGAAGTCCCTCACGTTTGTTACAACACGTCTTGGGTGGAGCTTAAGACATCAGGACAGTTAAGATAAAACGTTGCTGTCAGCCACAATGCTGTGTTCACTACTGCTGTGTCAGAACTCCTGCTATATCCCATCTAATGGTCAATAAAATCTAAAACTATATGAGAGGATAAACCTGGAAATGAGTCACTGTTCTCAAAGAGTGAAAGTCCACGGCACCGACTGAAGTCTCCACAGGAAACGAGCACAGAGCAGTGATGAAGAACATCTGCGCTTCCAGCTCACGGCGTGTAAAGAAACAACAATGATGGACGATGGCTTCATGTGGTTTTCCATGTTTAAAAATTTCCTCTTGACTGGCAGCTAGTTCATGAGTCACTGGTGGCGAAGAAGGCGTCAGCCTGCTGTGAAGCGTCCCGCTCAGAGGATGGAGGAGGAGCCGGGGGGGGTGGCACTGGTTGGGGTGCCGCTGATGGCATTGAAGATTCCCAGAGAGTCAGACAGAGTGCTCCTCGCTCCGTCCTCCACTGGGATGATCTGGAAAAATAGAAAGATTTTATTTGATCCACATTCGAAGTGTTACACCAACACATGCAAGTTCGCTGAAGTTCAGTAACTATAGGAAAATTATTTGAGACTTATGGAATTATGGATTTTTTCTTTTGAGAACGTTGTGATAGTCTCAGTTTTTCAACACAGATTGACATTTTACATCATTGTGACATTATTTAAAAATGGAAGACGCAGGGTCAGACTGAAACGGGATTTTTGAGAGTAACTTTGTCAAATGTCAAAAAGCAGCTTTACCATCCAATCTGCTCAGGCCAGCCCAAAAAACAAGCAGGAGAGAGGAGACATGGTTAGCAAAGAGCAGACGACTGCAGCAGTGTTTACAGCTCAGTAACAGAAACACGTGACAAAAAATCTCATGCAAATTAAATAATACAAACCAAACCAATCAACATAAAAGGACAAATAAAACACTGGGAAAAAAAACAGTAAAGCAATCAAATCTGTGTCAGTAAACAAGCGAGACTGCAGCTTTCTGTAGCTGGGAGGGTTGAGCTTGGAATAAAAACATGGCAGTGTGCTGTAACTGTGTCGCCGTGTCCTTCCCACCTGTTCATGCATGATGTGTGACAGCTCCCTGACCAGGTCCCTGTAGTTGGCCTTCATCTCGTCGTGATACTCCTGCTGGTCCTCCTTGATGAGCCGCTCGTTCACTCCCAGCGCCTGACCGCAGGCGTCCACAAACTGCCTGAGGAGAAATGCCACAGCGTTTTATTTCTACTGAGAAACAGGTGAAGCATCAGGTGGAGGATGAGTGGACGGAGGAGCGGACGTGGTCGGACATATTCCCACAGACCGGAGGGCTCATTAGCTAACGGCACTTACACACTATTTAAATCTGCTCTTCCACTGAACGGCAGTACATTGACTGCATCATGTGAATACAGCTTCCTGCTCATTGCGCTCCTGCTGTCGTGCTCCACAGTTACTGTATGTGAGAACACTGTCGCCACACATCCACCTCACTGTGCAGCAAAGTTTGGAGTAACAATTTACCTCCAGTGCGTGCTCACTGTTTATTCTGTTTATGTTCTTTTGGAATTTCAGTTTTTATTTTTGTCAACTTGTCAATGTGCTTGTCACTTGAACTTGAGAACATCAAGGCTCTGCCACAAAGGATGACACAGAGAGGAAGAGGGGTCACATTTCCCATAATTACCTGAACACCTCTTTCAACTGTTTGACCTTGTTGTCGGGATACTTCTTGGCACTGCTGTCATCGAGGAAAGCTCTGGCATAAGCCAGAGGACCAGCATTAACCTGGATGACAATGGAGGTCAAAGCTCATGAATGACACTGAAGCCATTAATAAACAGAAAAATAATTCACAGGTTTGTCATCTGTACCTGAACACTGATGCTGCCCTGCAGTTTGAGCTGCAGGCGGATCATGTCCACCTCAGAGGCCGAGCATAGCAATCGCAGCTCCGCCACCTTGGCGCTCATCTCGTCGATGGCCACCTCGATGGGGCTCAGGTCACTCTGGTGTTGGTACATGACGGCTATACGCTTCTTCACGTAAGGGAAACAGTGGGTGGCTGGACGGGGGTGGGAGTGAGGAGAAAAAGAGGGGACGGGGAGGATGTGGAGTATGTTTTTTTTTTTTAAATAAATGTAAATCATACAGTCATTTAAGAGCAGCAGTGAACAGGTGTTCACTTAGAGGTATGTAACCTGGCATATGCAATCACCTGAATCACCAAAAATACTGTTGTCTGAAAACTACACATGGTGAAGAAAAAGAGACTACAGTCAAACACTAAAAATAAACTAAAATTAAAGAAGCTGCAAAGCTAAAAAATAAAACAAAATTCAAAAAAAGCCCCAAAGCTAAAAAATAATAAAATAGAAAAAGCCCCAAAGCTAAAAAATAAATTAAATTAAAAAAGCTCCAAAGCTAGAAAAATAAAATAAAATAAATAAAGCCCCAAAGCTAAAAAATAAAATAAAATAGAAAAAGCTCCAAGAGACTACAGTCAAACACTAAAAATAAACTAAAATCAAAAAAGCTGCAAAGCTAAAAAATAAAATAAAATAGAAAAAGCCCCAAAGCTAAAAAATAAAATAAAATAAATAAATCCCCAAAGCTAAAAAATAAAATAAAATAAATAAAGCCCCAAAGCTAAAAAATAAAATAAAATAAATAAAGCCCCAAAGCTAAAAAATAAAACAAAATAGAAAAAGCTCCAAAGCTAAAAAATAAAATAAACTAAATAATGCCCCAAAGTTAAAAAATAAAATAAAAGAAATAAAGCCCCAAAGCTAGATCCCAAATCCCGCTGCTGCCTAAAGCAAAGTCACTTTAGTGTTTATTATTATTACCAAGGTAAGATAACACCTGAACTTTGGGATGAAGTGGACATGAACGAACTTCTCAGCAGAAATGACCCGACAGGAACGTGCTCTCTGTGATAAGACTGCTCAGACTTGTTTTGTTCACATTCAGTCCACAGTTTAGTTCTTGTTCCTGCCTCTACGAGAGAAAATCACTTTCATGGCTGCATGACCTACTGGTGAGGATGGTCCGCCGTTTACACTGCTCCTCCACTCCTCCCTGCTTCTTGCCCGACACTGTGAACGGCGTCTCGAACACAAAGCGCCGGATGTTGTGGCTCTTCTCGAAGTTGGTCTTGCGGTCCTCCAGCTCCTTGTCATCCAGGTACGGGTTGACGTGGGTCACTTGGATGTAAGCGTACTTGGAGTCCAGGTCCTTTGGGTTCACCTGTGCGTACACAAGACAAATATTTCATTAAGACTCAGTCATGGTAAAACATTAAAGCTAAACGTTGACATTTTGGACTTGTGTGCTCATTCATTTATGGTCGAGAGTTAGACTGAAAGACTGACATCACTCTCACGTCTGTGGATTGACGATGGAGCTAGAGCTGTGACATCATGAGCTTAGATTAGCATCTGGCTGAAACAGCTAACCTGTGTCCTCGTGGTTAAATCCAAACACACACCAAAATGTGAATACAACAACACCATGAAAAATCTTCACTCAAAGTGACTTCATAGAGAAATGAATGCAGTGCAGCCTCCCAGCTAACCGTCGCCGTCAGCCTGCGGCACACGGACACAGATCCCTCATCAAACTGCACTGAGGACAGACTTCTGTTCAGGGGTGTGATGCTGACCACCCTCAGTCTGTGGGGGACCACACACACACACCACATGCCAGGTCAGCTCGTACAAATATCCTGGTATTCACTGAGATAACCCATTCAGCTGGGAAACCATTTTGATCATTTGTGTTCTCATTTACAGCAAAGACTGTATTTTTATGTCGGGGTGTTCGGTGCTGATCTGAAGATCGTGTTTTTGTTTCATCAGGCAGTTTTAGAGCGCATCATTCGGCACGGGGTGTCAGCGTGGTACACAAACCTCTCTGTTCAGTTGAAATCTAAGCTCGCTCGTCCGCTACAAACTGCCATGATGGTCATGAGGGGGACTAAAAACAGGAAGTACTGACTGATCTGACTCACATCCTCCACTTTTACCTTCTGGTAGAAATACAGAGTCCCCAAATGCAAACTGTGCCCACCTCATTAAAAAGTTTTTTAAGGCTGTACAGGTTGTGCGATAGTGTCATGGTGCTCTTATATTTTTATATTCTCATATTTTTTTATCCTTCTCAAATTATGTTGTGCTTCATGTGGATCGGTGCATTAGGGTAATATGCAATATCTGCTCTCGTGCTTTGCACAGGGATGTGCATCGGTGTACATGTGGCTCGTGTTTGTTTCTGTTGTTGTGTTTATTGATTCTTCTATCGGTCAGAGAAACATGTGAAACACTAGGAGTCCAAGACAAATCTCCCCATGGGGACAATAAAGTGTATCGTCAGTTCACCATTTGATGAGTTGCCTGGAGTTGTTTTGTAACAATGACCATGTCGTCTCAATCCTCTGAACCACAGACCTACGTGTCACCACCATCCAGCATTTATTGTCTCAGTCATATACACAAAGGTGATCCCACCCTGCCAGAGTCCTGAATGATCTTGACGTTCTCCTGACCAAACTTGTCGGAGTAGAGCTTCAGGAGCCTCTGGGAAATCTCGGACAGCGGAGTGAACTTAGGCTCCTTGTAGATGTATTCCTTTCCGTCTTCATCCTCAAAGAAGCCCTGCAGAGGAAAGGGAGGAAGTCAAGAGCCGAGTCATAAACGCTGGGCCACTTTATCACCTGTAGCTGGACTTCAGTCGAAGCTTGACCTGCCAATGGGGTCCATTTTCTGCCTTTGTAACCAACATCCAAATTCAGAATCCATACCTTGCATTTTCATGGAAAAGGAAAAAAGAAGGTTTCTGATGCAGTGCAAATAGTATTTGGACAAACACACACTAGAGAAGAGATGTACGGTAACCCACATTTGTCATATGACAGGACAACCAACCAACTTAAAGAGATTTGCTGCAAAAAACACATGCCACAATAAAGCACAGGGAGCAAAACAAGCATGCAAACTTGTGCTGGTTACTTGACAAACATCATCTGTTTAGGGTGATATTTAAGAACATACAACAGCCACACATTCTTGTGTCTATGGAAAAGTAACCACTTCATTTTTGTATCTCTGCTCAGAAACCTAAAGACGTGCGGTATAGATGCATTTTGCTGTGCTTCCAGTCATCGCTGTAATGCCGTTCTTTTAATCTTTTTGTCTTCCTGTGAACTTCAGATCAGGCAGAAACAAACTGTTATGAGGTTGAAGCAGGAAGTTTGACAGCAGATAAACGAGGTCTCCACAGAACAAATCCACAGGTAAATTAAACTAGAATCACACTCGACTTCTTCAACAGTTGCATTGTTGCTGGACTTCACTGCTCTAATGAAGCACTTTGCCTTGTGTAAAAGCAGAGAGGATGCTTCAAAGGTAGACACAGATGTTAACACCTGCGATTAGTTATTCTGTCCCTCCGCTGGCATCACTCCTGAACGGTCAGAGGGATGCATGAGTTTGCTTTTTGGACAATGATGCTCCCTTTTGCTGTGGTCATTTAGAATTTATGGCTCTTGAACTTATTATGCAATGGGCCAAGATTACTTCTGTTTGTGTGTCAGTGGGGGTGTGTGTGTGTGTGTATGTAAGCATGCATTTGCAGGCATCTTGGTGGTAATTAAGTGTGGCTGATGTTTGTGCCAGTTGGACGTTGTATTAGTTCCACAGGTCAGGAGTCACTGGGGAGGAGACGCCCATAAAAACCAAACACCCGTCCATTTCCTTTCCCCTGCAGCTGGAACTAAAAGCCAGGACAATTTCTGAAGTGGGGAGTCAAAGTAGTAAAACAGCTAATCGAGGAAAAATCTTACTGTGGAGTTGACCCAAAGCAATACGTAATGTTACAGGGAAGAAAAGCAGAGCCTGTGTGTAAGCTTAGCCAAGTTGCTTTGGGGGGAATACAGTACAGCTGCTGAAGATACAGCTGACTGAGATGATCTTGTTCTGTTTGGAACATGCATACACCACAGTAAGCAACGTCTCTCCCACTATTTGGTCAAGAGTTCTGCTCTGCTGCTGTTCAATGGTGGTAAACCCTACAAAGCAAAATCCAGGGAATCTAAATCCACAATCGGCCACATTTCTATGAAAAAACATCAGGCCTCAAACAAAAAAAAATGACGCAGGGATCAAACCAGGCCAACACACACAGCTGAACCTCGACACACTTACCGCAGCCTTGCAGTGGGAGGAGAAAAGAAGAGAAAACTCTATTGAGGCGGATCAAAATTCAACGGTTTGTTTGTGTTTTATGTGTTTAAGAGATTCAAACTGAACGTAATGGATGCAAAAGGAAAAGAGATAATATGAACGCCATGCTCTGATTTAAAGGACTGAGTTAGCATTGAAGCTAGACAAAAACTTGACCGTGGAACATCTGTGCTGAACTTGTTTGTTTTCTGTTTGTTTGTTTCATGTGAAACATACCTGTCCAAAGAAGGCCACTCTGAAGTACGTGCCCAGCAGCCTTTTGCCAGTATGCATCACCTCCATCACTTTAGTGTACGCACGGTGGAGGGTGTCGTACAGGTGTGTCAGTTTCTTTCAGAAAGTCATCACAAAGACAGAAAAAATACATCAACAGCAGTAAAACAGAAAAAGTGAGTCTCACTCTCAAAAATCACCTGTAGCATCTTTTAGTTGCTAAATGCTCCACTACGCTCAGCAGCTGGTTGCTAACTTTATTTATTTGCAGTTGGAGAAGGGCGCCGTGTGTGTGTTTAATGTTTAACGGAAACGTCTGCCTGCTGGGACCAACAACGACCCAGTGAGAGCAGAGAGCACGAACCGTGCAGTTACAGACAGCAAAGCAATGAGTGGGAATATGAAGCTGCAGATCAGGTGACAGTTCTCTGTTTTCACATCATCATCTCATACATGTTTCTATTTTTCATTGGATCAGTGCCGCTTCTTGGCTTTTATCTCGTATTTGCTCTACTTCTCCCACCTGTTTTACCTTGAACACCTGCCCTGCATCAGCCTCGTTAGCTCTGCCTGCTGCCTGAATTTCCCCAGCCAATCAGCTCCTTCCCTGTTTCATCATCTCATTCCCCTCACCTGAGCCTCTCCACCCGCCTCTCAGCTGTCACTTTAGTATTAAAGGGCAGTTTTCAGCTTTGCTTTGTTTGTCTGCGCTCAGCTTCAGTTATTTACAGGAAAAAAAATCTTGCTTTTGATGCTTCCTCCATCCTCCGCTCACTTTCTGTGACAGACTGTTGTCTCTGCAGAGCAGCGATCATTGTGCCCTCAGGGGCCTTTTCAGTCTCAAGTGCGTACAGGACAACAACGTTATGTGAGCAGACAGAGCTCAAATGTGTAACAGAGACACAAGTCATGAGGCTGAAATATACAACAATAATCTAAAGTTAGCTAACATTTGCACGTAAATTACAGCTCATACTCGACTAAACTGAGGATGTAGTTGCAAAACTCTTGACTTTATTAAAATGAACAAGGCTGCATTTGATTGTTCATATTTTCCTTTGTGAGATGAGAATTACTGCACATGTGATTATAAAACTAAAACCCATTTTTGTTCTCAAAAGCACTGAAACAAGATGCAGACAAGCGGAACGGATAAAATCACATGACACCTCATCGCTGGTCAAAGTGCAGTTTACCTCAAAGTCTCTGCGATGCTCATAGATGGGAATGATGAGCCTGTAGATGTCAGCGATGAGCTCATAACGCTCCGCCTTCCAGAGGCCATCAGCACACTCCTCCAGCAGCTCCATCAGTACCTCCTGAACACACACACACACTCAAGATAAATTAATGTATTCTTCCTCCTTCTGCAGTCTGAGCTCAGAAAATGTAACTGTTGCACAGAGGGAAGTTTCTGTTTGCTCTCATTTGTTCACAAGGCTGCAGTGAACTTAAAGTGAGCGTAATGTTCCTGTAAAAACAGCAGACGTGCAAGGAAATGGCTCCATCACACCCTTCTCTTTTATTGGGGGATGATGCAGCTCATAAAGTGGAAGGGTTTACAGGGCAGATGGAAGCTAAAAGCACTTTTACACGGCCTGCAGATCTGTTGACCAACTCATAAAAGCCTGCATGTTCTCTGGCCATCACTTTCAATTTCACCAGAAGACCAGGGGCTACATGTGTGAAGGATGTGTACGCTCAAACACCCTGCATGTGCCTTTGCACACATGAAATGCCGTTTATCAAAAAATGTGCAGCGTATACTTCACAGCAGGTTTGCATGCAGAGATAGCTGTGGATTAAACACAGAATGTAGGGTGAGAGAGCAGAAAAGAAAACAGAATCAGCCACAGGTGCAGATTTCAGAATCTGACAAAAGTGTGAATGCATGTTTTTCATACAAATCTACAGAGTTTCATGCATCTCTCTCAGGCCTCCATGTCAACAAGCGACAGCCCGCTTTGACTGCTGACCGCTCAGCCCTTCTCCCGTCTCATCACACACAGCAAACCGATGAACCAAGCCCGTGTAGCAGTCTGCAGAGTTTCACCTGCAGAGCTGTTGCTACTCTTGACAGAGATAAGAGCTCTGTCGGACAGTGAGGATGAGCATCCTCCATGCTTGGTTGGCACAGAAGGGGATTGGCAGAAATTCACAGTATGGTGTACAGTCAGTGTGGCATGTGAACAAGAAAACCCCCAAAACAAACAAAAGTTTGACCTCATTAAAGTGAACGTCCTGCATGCCGACGTCCTCCATCATGGCCGCCTCCTCGTCGATGTTTGGAGTGATGACACGGAAAGCTGAGCAGCCCTGCCTGAACATGCCTGACGCACAGATACAGAGAAAAGTTCAGATGAAAAGACGGTTATAAAAAGACAGAATTCAACATGTGTAATTGATATCTCACTTCATCTATGAATCTGTTAACTCTGCTCCTCTTGCCTATAGAAAGTCGCTCAGTGCACTTTTGAATTTGTGTGTGTGTGTGTGTGTGTGTGTGTGTGTGTGAACAAAACAAAATGCATGTTCACTTTATTACTCATTTAAAGAGTCAAGGAGCAAAAAGCCGGAAAATATTTTCAATTGTCTGTCATATTTGTGTCGGTGTCTTTTTAACTG
>JAQFJA010000017.1:4451902-4462118 GCA_029874485.1 Naso brachycentron
GACAGGGATAAGGACCACATATTCATACCACACGGTTGGTCACAGTATTTACCTGTGACAGAAAGTGTGGTCAGAGTTCACACAGGATGTCTGACTTCAACAGCACAGAGGAGGTGAGGTCTGTGTTGCTAAAAATATTAAAAAATATGTAGGAAAATAGACAAGAGTGTCATAATTGCACCTTTTTATTTTTTATTTTGTACAGAACTTTCAACACTAGTCAAAGCATTTTTTTACACTAAAAAGTAATTCCCTCAAGTATTTTCTATTATTTTAAACTGAGCATGTCAGGGGAGCAATGCACATGAATTTAACAAATCAAATGGACTGTTAACTTGCACAGCTGTCCCAGCATGTGCACACAGCATAAACAAGTCCCAGACAAAATAGATGACAACAGCAACAACAAAAATGTAAAGCAATACAAAAACAAATAAACAAACAAAAAAACTGAGAGCAACTACAGCTACAGGGAGAAAAGAATTTTTAATGTCCACATTACTGCGAAATTGTGATGGCTTTAGTAGGCTAACCTAACTAACTAACTATCAGGTTAAAGTTTAAATTTTTGGTCATTAATGATGAAAACATCTGCAGAACTCCCATCACCTCTGTTTGTTCCTAATGTCTTCACAAGCCTCAGCTGTGGTCTACCATGTGTTTAGAGCTAGTTAGCAATGATAAGCATGCTAAAACGCTAAGCTAAGATGGTGATCATAGTGAACATACCCGCTAAATGTCAGCAGCTAACTCTGATGTGTAGAAAATGATCAGCAGTCTCTTTGTGTTTCAGAAATATAAAGCATGTTACAATAAAAATGATTTTGAAGTGCTAATAGTTGACTTGGAGCCTGCTTGCTAGCTTACAGGCTGCTACACTGCTAGCTGACAGGCTAAAGAGGCTAGCTGTTTAGTTTGCCAAGTGCTTGCTCATGGGGGAATTGCTCTCAATTGTTTTGTAAAATAAATTTAATACAAGTAGGTTACAGAATCTGGTCTAGACCTGCTGTGTATGTGAAGAGTCTTGAGACAACTTTGTTTTGTGGTGCTATCTAAAAAACACTGACTTGACTGGACCATTTTGTGGGGTGTTGGCTTGTGTCAGGACTGTTAATGGAGCCTGTTTGGCTGCTGTTTGTGAAGTTACTGTGCTGAGTCTTTTGGGGAAAAACTGCAGGAACAGAGTTTAAGTTTATCTTAAGGCCGTAAGGCTGCAGGGAGTTTGTCATGTGAGCTGCTGCTTCAGAAAGTGGAGCTTTGTCAGAACTGTGGTTGATAACCGCTCATGTCTCCATGTTCCTCAGCCTCTCTTCTTCTCTTGTCCTCAGTCTCACCTTCATCAGTGTTGTCAGTCTTCTTTGCTTTGCACTCCATTCTAGTTATGAAATAAAGATTTCAGTCAAGTGTTTACAATCTGTTTCTATGCTCACACGAGGACCGTCCCCATTCTTGCTGTTCAGAGTAATTACGAAGGTATTTTGCAGCTTCTTTTGGGAACAGGAATGCCGTTTTAGCATTGGTCAAGACTCTTTCTCTGGAACCACAACAAAGAGTCAAACTGAAACGTGCTCAATCACTGCGAGTGAATTCCTGTAGTTGTTTGAAAGCATGCACAGTTTCCTGACAGAGCATTTCCAGAGAATCCTGACAGGTAGGCTATTTATGTGTGTTAATAAAAGAAACACACGCGCACGCACGCACACACACACACGCACACATGCACACACACACATGCACACACATCCTGAGTCTCAAGATTGAATCAGTTGACGCAACACTTTGACGTAGTTCTGTGGAATTGACAATGTGTATGAGCATGTGTGTGGTTGTAGGGGTGTTTTCATATTTAGAAATGATAATTTATAGCTGAACATAGAACCAACATTTACCAACAACCAATAACAACTACTTGTTGGAAATTATTGAGAATTTTTTTTAAGATCAGAAATAGGACAAGTCTAGTTGGAGGGATAATTATTATTAAGAACTGCATAGTGTTTTGGTGCCAGATGAGCGTTTATAATCAGCATTTCTAATTCATTTATCTGTTGAATACTGGCCCTCCTGCATTGTGTTTAATCTCCTCAACTTTGTTATTTAAACTTTCTAGTCTGTATATTTGAAGTAAAGTTTTTGACCACACCCTTGAAAAGTTAAAGGAAGAAAAAATTTAGAGCTCAGAATTTGGGTTGCAGCTAACAGTGTTTCACAATTAATTGTGTGGTCTATTAAAAAAGGGCCCCCTTCAAATTGCTTTATGTGTCAAGACTCTTTGTTTACTATTGAAAATGCCAGAAAAACTGCAAATCCTTTGGTTTCAGAAGCTGTAAGCAGCGAATTGGTAACTAAATTTCTTCCAATCAAGTAATCGATTAATCGATTAATTGCAGCTCTTCTTAGAGCAAGTTGAGAATTTGGAAAAAGGGAATTTATTGCGTCAGTAAAAGTTAGATCAGCCAGAGTTTAGAGGGTTTTAGAGGTTTTTAGAGGTTACTCTTGTTAAAAAAGAGGAAGGCAAAGAAGAAGCTTTGGTACTGTAGGTTCAAGGGAGTGTGTGTGTGTGTGTGTTTGTGTGTGTGTGAGTGAGTGAGGGTTCATTAATGAGTTTAGGTTTTCATTGGAGTGAATTTAATCCATTTGTTGTGTTTGTTCAACACTTACTAAGTGTAATCTTCCCTCTACTGTGTTAACCAGTAACTCATTCAATGGCCTCTATAAATGAATAAAGCATTGCGGTAGAGTTCAAATGGTCAGCTGTTATTTTCTCTACAAGGAAGCAGAGCATCACCACTCCTTCATCCTCGACTCACCTTTCCTCCACAGGTACTCAGCTACCAGGGCAGCAACGTGCACGTAGCACATGGCAGCCTGCAGGTGAGGCAGACACAGACCAGTCATATGTTCAAGCAAACATGCTGTTAAATGCAAACTGCTGCCATTTTTAGTGCAATGCTCCATAGATACAGAGCATCTCATTACTACGGATCATGTTTGTACAGACCACAGCAAAAATCACATCATCATCATCATGACATCAAAAAAATTACTACGAACCTCAAAATGATCACAGTATTGAGGTTTTTTGGCATATATAGTTCAACCCTAGCCAATTAAACTGAAGTTAAAAGGGAATTTTTTTTTTTTTTTTTAAAGTTCCAAATACCTCAGAAAGGTCTCCGTTCTTGTTGTGGATGCGAGCCATGCTGTCCAGCCACGTCTTGCGGAGCTCCGGCGTGCTGGTGTAGGACTTGGCCAAGCTGTACTGCAGGTCCACCAGCATCTCTGGGTCATCCTCGTGCTCCTTCATCTGCTCCGTGGCCATCAGCACCGTCCGGATGCGCTTCATCAGGTCCTTCACATCTGACGGAAACGCTGTGTGCTTTGATTAAATGATAAAAACACACATGGCTTTTATGTCTACTTAAAAACTTACAAACTGAAAAACATTTGTGCCCAAAACTAAGGAAGGTTAGAATTTCCCTGATTTTAAAAACGTGTAAATCAGGTCTGAAATAAGAGAGCAGCTGAGCACTTTAGAGCCAATAAACAGCAAAAAATGTGCCTTTTAAGGATTTGGCATGTAAAAAATGCAACAAGAATAAAGTTAAAACGAGATAAAGTCAGAACTGCTTCTTTAAGCCATCGCTGGACTGATGGAGTGTGCATCATCACTCTCCACTCACCTTGATGTTCTTGTCACTGTTGGCACAGTTGTTGATGATGGAGAGAGACTGCTGGAAGCGGGTCCCCCCGATGCCGATGACATCAGCAATCAGCTGACTGACAGCAATGACCACCTGGGTGAAAAAGGAGAAGAGCATGCTCAGACGCATCAGGGAGGCTGTGTGAGAACAGTGCTGTTCTGTCGCCACATGTACCTGCAGGTGTGTTCGTACGAAAGACTTGCGTCCTGTGTAGTCAAAGTTGCTTTTCATGAGGAAGTAGAGAAGATGGGCGGCGTCGCTGCGGATGGAGCTCAGCTTGGAGTTGCAGCACTTGAGGATTTCATAGCACAGCGAGGCACACATGTCAGCCCGGCCGTCAAAGAAGGTGCAGGGGAACTGAGGCACACAGGAGAGGCTGCATGTGATGCATCATTTAAATAAAGTTTGTGTGACTGAATGATGAAGTGTGGTTAAACAGAGGGTGAGCCCAGAGGAAGACTCCTTCACCTTGTAAATGAAGGTCCTGAGGGAGATGAAGACCTGCTTGAGGGCGGTCTCAGACTGCGGGATCTGCAGGAAGCACAGATGCACCTGGAAAACTTTCTTCATCAGCGGGTTGTGACCGAGATCTGAGTTCAGTTGAGTCTGACGGCAACGTGAGGAAAGTGATTAAGACGCACAGTGTCATGTGATGTTGTGGTTTTTAGCCACAGGCTGTCACAGCTGATACCTTGAATCCCATGATGAAGGTGCTGAGTGTGTCCAGCACAGTCAGACAGACCTCCGTCGACACGTTGGCCTCCAGCAGACACTGGCTGCTCACGTCGGCTTCTGTATGCGAGTACACTGCACAGAAAGCACAAGGCGAGCTCTAAAGTCATCTTCGTTCACACCAATATGAACATCGTCAACAACACGCAGCACATCATCTGCTCTATCAGGTCATTATTGATTACTGATCTGCAGCAATGACTCCATGCATATTGCAGAGTCAGGATAATTCTACTTTAATGGCTGGAGATTATCTCTGTTATCGTTATTGCTGCTCTGACTGGTTGTCAGTACAAGATGCAGATATGCTTTGGTTGGCAGGTTTGACACTGAGATGACTCCACAGTTTACTTAACTACTTCCACCACCACTTCTATAAGTAACATCACATTATGAGCACACTCCAAAATAACCCGCTTAGTAAAGCAGAATTTGTGTTTGATCAACACATTTAAAAGAGAAAATAACTAAATATAAACTGAGTACGAACAGCAGCTGTGAAGCTCTTCATGGTCCAGCTGGAAATTAATGGTGGAAACAGAAGAGGAATACTGAACACCCGCAAAACGCAAGTCACAGCTGCACTGGGGCAAATAATAGTAATAATTTATAATATATATTTTTTATTTTATTCATTTTTTCTAATATATATTCACAATAATTTTCCAATGAGAGGAGACACAGGTCTGCAAAGCTGTCCTCAAGAATCTTTGATTAAAAAAAATGAAAAAGTTTTTAATCAAATACATGCAACAATAAGGCCTCGAATCAGGTATTACAGCTGTCGCCATCTTGTTTTTTTTTTATCCAGATGTGACCTTATTTGGGCAAGAGCGTGGAGCTGAACCCCTCAGACAGACAGCTGCTGTCACACAAAGCTGCCATGCCCCTAATTATGCAAAACTACAAGTTTTTACTTAACTACAGTTTTTCTCTGAGTTTTTCTCTGCCAGAATGTCTGATCTATCCACAGCCCTTTATGGATTTACTACAAATAACAATAATATGATTATGAGCAACAGCCCCCGCTGTAAAACAAGCCTCGTGCTGTTTAAAAATGTGTGTGTGTGTTTTGATTCAGCTGACGCTAAGAAGAAGCTGTGTGGGGTTTGTCTGGACTGGACAGGAAGTCTTACTGTTGTTGAAGGTGTGAGCGTTCTCCAGAGTCCCCAGCTGCTGGAGGCGGGCGTGCAGGATCCCTGCCCTGTTACGAGACACAGGCAGAGTCAGAGACTTCCTGTCTGGAGCTACAGTCCCCGCCCCCTCCTGGCTCCTGTTGAGAGAGGAGAAATAGCAGAAAGTTTGAATGTCAGGTAAACTATAGTCACACAAAGGCATAATCACAAAATGACACAAAATGATCCTGACATGAAAAAAATTCATCAGTGGTGTCGAAAGAAAACAGCATCAGACAGAAACAGCAGATTCACGAATGAAATGTGGTTTTAACGGCAGCATCGTGCATTTAATGAAGCAAAGTGAGACGCACACACAGCAAAGCCTTACCCATGCGGGGGTGGAGGGGAGGCCGGGGGCAAAACAGCTTCCCAGCAGGGTTACAGGTGAGAGAACAAACCAGAGGCAAAGGGGTTAAAAGAGTCTGTGACTCGTGTTACTGCAGAGACGTTGATTAGTTTCAGTTCCACACTTTATGAGAGACAAAGGTGAATGAGATATTTCCTTCAACACTCTACCTGACGATGAATCTCTTCCCCATGTATCTGAACTGATGAAGGCAGATTCTGCAGGAGGTGAAAACACACAAACATCACACAGAAAGCTTAAAGGTTGGATTTATGTTTCTACTTGCAACAACTTTGTACATTTCCGAGCAAACACACAGTGGGAGCTTTTTATTTTGTCAGTAAACAAGTTGTGTCAGCTTCCTGTTTTCTCAAAGAAAGTTTATCCTTTTTTTAAAAAATATCTGACATTATTGTTTGTCATTTACTGAAACACTGTGAGAAGCTGCAGTGTTTAGTTTCTTTAAGTTGAGACATTGGTGAGGTTGTAAATATAAATTTTTGGAGACATTGTTATTTTAGGGTTCAGTAAGGTCTTTAAAAAACGATTATTCTACTTTTAAAAAGCAGACTGCAATGACATTTTTTTTTTTACTTTTTTTACAAAATTAAATTTAGGTATCTTCAGGTATCTGTGCTTTACGTGAGTATTTATTTTTCTGACAGTTTTTTACATTTGAACACAAATATCTGAACTTTCTCCTCGTCCCATTTTCCAAACAGGATTCCACCTTTAAGTCTTTCCATTATATGAATATGAAGCGAGCTTTAGTTAGCTTTGACCAGAAATGTCCTTCAGAGGGAAACTTTTTACTTTGATATTCTGAGTACATTTCACAGCCTGTACTTTATTACTTTGACTTGAGTAAAGAAGTTGAGTCAGTACTTCTACTTTTAAGAGTCTTTTTTACACAAGCATCTGTGCCTGTGCTGAAGTAAAGAATGTGTGGACTTTTAGCAGTCCTTGATTAAATTCAAAGTACTCTGATAGCAAATTAGACATTTTGGTAAATGCAGTTATTTTTTTCAGCCAGGAGTTTGTGTACGAGATTTTACTGCTCTGTGCAGAAACTATGGAGCTACAGCTGGAAGGCAAATTAGCTTAGCAAGGCAACAAAAACTGAGGCTAAAGGGAAACAGCTACTGTGTCAAAATGATTCAAAACGCAGCCACCAGCACAGAGTTCACTTCTGACACTCTCGTTAGTGTGGAGAAGAAACGAAACGAATAAAACATGTTCATAAATAGAGCCTGGCCTCGCTTTCAGTCTTTGTGCTATGCTAAGCTAAGCTAACCATCTTGGTAAAACTTAACATACTGGTATGAGAGTGGTATAAATCCTCTACAACACTCGATAATATCTATTAAAAATAATGCTAAAATAATGCTAACAATTTATTTTTTTACTGTAGGTCTGTATTATTACGATGAAAAGGTTTTTTTCTTCTGTACTCACTCAATTAATGTAAAGAAGTCCATGAGATCTGAGGGAGCTGCTTTGTTCCAGTATGCAAAAAGGGCCTCTGAGGTGATGAAATGGTAAGAAAATCATAAGAAAAGTTTTCTATGGACCAGTTGTTTAACTCAGCTTGAGTCCAAATCAAGTACAAAGACTCAGACAGGCTGTCCTACCCTCAGACATGCTCTTGAGGATGTGCAGAAAGCACATGAGCAGGTTTTTGATCTCGTCCCGGTCCAGTTTGTCACAGCGCAGCACAGTGCTGCCCAGAGCCGATGCACACTGGTTCTGAAAAAACAAATGAAAGGGAAAAAGTTTTAGTTATCAGGTGCAGACGGCAGGGTGGGAGAAAATCAAAACTTCAGAGAGATAAAGAACATCAGTCAAGCGACCCAAACTTGAGAGAAATGTCAAGTATTTTCCTTCAGGAGGAAGAGAAGGCTCACGAGCTGCAGCAGCTCCGTGCTTTGAGATAGCGGCATTTACTGCTGGACTGAAGAAACACATTTACAATTTCTTTACAGCATCTGAAGAAAGGAGTGGAAAAGGCTGCAAGGTCGGCTCAAACTCAGCACTGGTAAGAGCACACACACTCCCTGACATGGCACACTCAGAGGAAGAATGTTTGGAGGAACTTTGGGAGGATTTTGGACAGACTGTACAGATGTCTGCAAACTCCAGATCAATGCTTCGGTCTCTAACCTGGAATTCACTGACACACGAAGCACCAAAAACATCAGATGTTGTTTCACTCAGTCATTACAAACCCTAAATTTGCAAAACTCTGTACAACTGTGACCAAAATTCTCTGGTGGAGGTCTCACAAAGGTCAAACAGAATACTTGTATGGGTATGTGCTCCTCTGGATGCGCCCTCCGGCCTGCAGCCTGTTTGTCGTTATGGTTGTCAGCGTCCTGCAGCGGGTCAGGCAGGGGCACCGACAGCAGGGAGAAGTCCATGGTGACCCGCTTGGTCGCTCTGTTCACCAGTGAGAGTCGCTCCTCTGAGTCCAGGGGAAGAGGGGGCACATTGACTGAGTGCCTCCTGGTAAATCTCTCCTTTTGGTGGGGTTGGGAGGTTACAGAGCAAGGTGAAGGGGTGTGGGAGCTCTGACGGACGGGCTGGGAGGAGAGCACGGATGTATACAAGTGCAGAAATTAAATTTATACTGATGTGCAAACGACCCCCTCAAACCCTTGTGTTTTGTTGATACTGGCCTTATTTTCACATTATTTTGGGTCAGCTGGCTAAGTGACGTCTGCGTTTACTTTTCCAGCTCAGAGTGTTCAGGTGAACGAGTCGGAGCTCGACAGAAATATCAGCCTCTCACAAATATATCAGTGTCTGTGTATATGTTCATATTGTATTTTAAGGCCTGCAAAAATGCTTGGACTAGTGATTTAAAATAGAATAATTACAATATCTGCCCAGCAGAGGGCAGTCTGTTATTTAAAAACAAAAAAGTGTTTACTGTTCAGTGCTCTGACATTTGGAATAAAGTTTGTTCAAATGTAAGATATCCTGCCTCCATGACATATCTTTGTCACAAGGACTTGATTACCACATTGAATTTTCTTGATCCCTAATATCGGCATCGACCCCCAAAATCCTACGCTGGCCCCAAAAACCCCACATCTGCCCAGAAAGCAGAGAGTGACGTTCAATGAGAAACAAACAATGTACACCTGAAAACTAGACTAGAGAAGTTGTCAAACAGTAGGAATAATACCTAGAAATGGAGGAAGTAATATTGCAAATGAAGTATCATTCAAGCTTCAGTCTACCTTCTCCAGGGAGTTGGTCTTGTCGCTGCTCTTGTCCAGCAGGCTGTTTCCAGAGTCGGTGGAGACCAGAGAGCCTCTGGAGTCGGCGTGGTGAACCGAGCTGACGTTGGGGGTGGAGCTATGAGGGGAGGCTGCAGCGACAAAGCACAAAAAATACACATAATGTCAGAGGACGGGATAAATCAGTGTTAGAATGCAGATGTGCGTACATATTTAACTATTTTGTTTATGGTGCAACATGATACATGAGGCGGGTGATGTTAGGTTAATGATAGTAAAGCACTTCTTTGAGAGAACACTTCCAGCGCCGCTTTAGCACTGACAATGTGCTCATTCACAGTAAGACAAAGGAGCTATTTGCCTGTTCCAGAGATGACCCCAAACACATCTTTGTGGAGGACATTTTCTATGCAGCTCCCAGGTTTCTGAGGAGTCACCATGGAGGTGGGCACCAGGGAGTCGTCCCTGGCATTCTGGGACAGAAAGCAACAAAGTGAGCTGGTTACAATAAAAGAAGAAAAAAAAATCAAATATTGCCGTAAAACAGACAACAGAGTGAGATGTTAAGCCGACATTAACCCACAAGCTGTCCAGAGACAGCAGGTTCTGCAGGGAGCTGCTACTCAGTATCTGACCACTAGGTGTCAGGCTTACATTGTGGTTGCTAAGGAGGGCTGATTCCCTGATGTCAAGTCTGTAGACGTTCTCCTGAAGCAGACCAAACAGAGGGAGGTAGAGCGTGGAGAGTCGGGCCTGCTGGCTCTGGAATGACACAGTCGCTGCTCGTGAGTCAGGAAGTAACATTCTGAGAAACATCAGGATGAATTCATCCTGTTTTCAGTCAAACACTGATTTAAGGTTTAGCAGACCCAATTTCTTTTAAACCTGCCAAATTAAAATGATCTTTGATTTGTGGTAAAAGAAAAAAAAAAGAGAAAGAAAGAGAGAGAAAGAAAGAGAGAGAGAGAGACAGAAAGAGAGAGAAAGAAAGAGAGAGAGAGAGACAGAAAGAGA
>JAQFJA010000017.1:4638515-4648974 GCA_029874485.1 Naso brachycentron
TCAGTAAAAGAAGAGAAATCTATTAAACATCAATGGATAAAAAGCAACTAGTAACTAGTACTGTGAGTAATTTTTATAACAATCCAAATATTGTACCTCTACTTAAGTACTTTTGTAACACTTTTACTTTCACTTGGACTTGAGTAATATTTTAGTAATGTAACAGTACTTGTAGTTGAGTAAAAATTTTCATTTCAGTACTTGTTCCACCTCTGGTATTTGGTAACAAAACAAAAGGTTGGATAAAGTAAATTTTTTGATGTGATGATGGTGATGAAAGCAAAGTCAGAAGATTAACAAACTCATTTGGATGCTTTGCAGTGTGCAAATAAAATCAGGCTGAGTGTGTGCAAATGCAGCCATAATTGCAACAGCAATAAACACACTCAAGAATAAATGCTTTTTATGTCGAAGTGCAATATCAGGATTTAACAGGAAACACACACTCTTGACGTAAACCACGCAGTCACACAGCGTTCTTAAGAATTTCCGCAGCAAAGACAGACTCCACAAGAGAGGCACAGCATCAGGTTACCGGAAATGACTATCTTCATCAACCACCAGACCATTGCAATGCTTTTAAATCATCTCAGCTGCTGAAAAACCTCAAACGTCTCCTCATAAGCCTACTGTAACAATGCAACCATTTAATGTATGCTGTAACATGGTGTCCACTTTAGAACAAACTTTAAATTTAGATGTTTTGTTTTTGTATATCATAATCACTTGGTGTGCATTATTGTGTAGCTTTATATCAAATATGAAATCCTCATTTATTGGTTTTCTTTCCTTTTTCTTTTAATATTCTTTTTTATTTTTCAGGCAAGACAAGAATCTGGGTCACGTCAGACCCTCTGAATCCCGGGGCTTGCTGGCAGGTTAAAAAAAAACCCCTTTTTTTACGTCTGTAAAAAAAAAAGAAGGTATTTTCTAACTTTTGTGTGGAAGAACATGACTGATCTAATAAGCAGACATCAGTGTTTGACCTCACAAATAAAAGCCCATGATTTGTAGATGTTCAGTGTTAATATATGGGTGTAACGTCCAGGTATCTCTGTACTAGTAGGTGACAGGAAGTGTCCCAGTTGTGGGGTATCTTTCTGACACACCCACTAAAACCCTTAAAAGATCAGATCAATAGTTGTTTCACAGCCTCAGGGAAAGTGAGGAAAGCAATCAAACAAAGGTGACTAATCATAAAAAGATGTGGATCATTACCTCCGGTCTGTAACACAGAGACAGCCAGCGGTGGGAAAAAGAAGCAGACGTGTGTAGTCATTCACACAGCTGCTGGTTGATGCAGCAGGAAGGAATGCCTGCCTCATTCCTCACTCTCCTCCCTCCTCTCATCCTCCCTGTTTGCTGGAAGGCTGCAGGCTCACAAAGCAGCTGTGTGACCTGGAGGTTGCTGTTTGGGATTATTCTCCCATTTTGACACAACACCTGAAGCTCCCAGTGTACGGCTGCTACTGTACCAGCCTGAGATGACTTGTACCGCTGCTTATAGAGGCAGGAAGTGCAAGGACATGGATGTATGGAGCATCTTCAGCTGCCCTCACTAAGCATGTTAGTTTGTCTAATACCTGTGTGAAGTCTTACTGTAACTGCACAGCTGCTGTTGCCCCAACAATCCTTCCTAAAAATCATTGCGAGATTGTGTGACCATTGAAAAGAACAACTGATCATGTTTTTATTGCTTCAAATATAACCAACGATGATGCTTTCATGTCTGTTTCCACCTTTATGACTTAATGAGGACTATCGTTATTCATGCACCATGAGAGGACGCATGTCTGAGAGTCTTAGGCTGTTTTAAAGGAGAAGTTTGTTTTTTGCACATTAAGCCTAATAGTAAGGATATTTACGATCATTTACGATGTTCTACAGTATTGTAATGATTGAATTCCGTGTTATATATCTGTGTTAGGCTTTGTGCTTTAGTGTCGGTACATGAGAGGACACCACTAAACATTCGGCGAGTTTCACGTCCTTGAAAACGTTGTTTTCAGCTAGCAGTGACGTCAGCTCTCAGGACTGTGCCGGTTGTCATAATAATGCTGTAGAACATCCTTTAGTATTTGGGTTTAAGTAGTTTTTAGTAGCCTATTTACAGCAATCGAACATGGACACCTCTGTGGCTTAACCACAACGTAACTTGTTCCAATTTGGCCTGGAGCCTTCGCTGCATCATCTTTTTAAATTGCACGCAAACTGTTTTAACCACTGGGATGACAGTAACTCCCAGGCAAGCGGATATTTTCTATTGCAAAAATCAGAAGGACTTAAGTTATGTAAAACTGAGAATCCAAACCAAAACTTAGGTACTGCAAATGACTTTGTTTTGTGCAGTTCCTACATGACATGAAAACGTTGTGTTCAGAGGGTGTGAGAACTCACCGTGTGGTTAGGGTTATCTGAGGGTTAGCTGCATGCCGGCAGTTGTGAAAAACCAAAGAGAAGCACACTTTTGTTTTGAGCTATAGCATCTTTCAAATGCAACAATGCATAACTAATGGAGCTTGATGTTAACCATACACACACTTATAAAGGTATCTACTGGCATCACTTCTTGTATGCCTCTAAAACCAAATTTGAATATGCATGTTGTGGGAGGATAAAAGTCTAGCCATGCTTCTTTCTAACTACACTCATCATTACAGATGCAACTGAAGCCCAAAGCAGGTGGTTTATTCAAGACAATGACTGCCTAGCAAGCATTATAATTAATATTAAAGCAGTTTTAGGCCTGAATGGAAAGGTGAACTGTGGGTAAGATTACAACAGCCCATTTAATGTACCCCCAAAAACCTTCAAAATCATCAGTATTGCCTATAAAATAATAGGTATAAAGCAGAAGAGCACCTCCAAAGCAATGTCTCTGGCCTTCCAGTCACTAAAAATACATAGCCAGGAATTCCTTTATCCCATTGGTTGTTTCAGTCGTTATCACCGTGTATGAGCTGCAGCACTGGAGGGGTAGATGATATGCTGCCTCAAATGGAACTAATGAAGTCGTGTCATGAATTCGTGTACAGGAAAGACTTGCCGTTAATGTGGTAACCGCACAAGAAAAGCATTGCAAGGAAACGGTTAGATGGATGCCAAAAGATCTCTTGTTCTTCTCTTGGCTTTCTATGTGGAAACGTTATGTTATTATTTTGTGTTTAAACGCCGCGATGAGGAACAAGAGACGAGAAGATGAAGGTGACAATTTATGTCTAGATTAACAACCTGTCTACACTGACTTTGGGTCTTGTACAGGCCAACACAGGCTCCGCCATTTTTGAAAACTTCACCAAACATATCACAACTCGTGACTTCTGAGCTTTCCGATAAATTCAACTTATGATGCTGTGAGTACGACTAGAATGGGGCGTTCCTATGGAAGGCGCCAATACACACACTTACGACAAACTTCTGTTTTGCACATTACTCTCTTCACCTGATGTTAAACGTTGTAGGTGATCTGTCTTTGTTGTGCAGTGTATTTTGCACTCGTGCTTTTATCAGTGTCTTACATCAAATTGTGCACTTGAAATAGCATTGCATGTTGGTGCAGCCACACAGCAAACACAAACACGAAAGTATAAAGGTTACGCTTACCTCGTATAGCTGACTGAAATGACGACAGTGACTCAAAGATACTGTTGGATGCCATGAAATGATAATTCTTTTGATTTTTCTTCTATTCCACCGTCTGTATCTGTGCATGGATAAAAACACACATGCACACTGACAATGAGAGGTCAACAAGTGACCCTACAACAAGCTGAAACATCAACATTCATGACCAATCTCTTAACCACAAACCACATCTATGTGGGCGTGTGCATGTGTGCATGTGTGTATGTGTGTTAAGGAATCTATGTATGTAGCCTAATATTTCTTTGATAATAACATCGACACACCCATCAGTGTTTCCAACTCAATGCAATTCAGAGAGATCACAGATATTTCTAGAAACTGGTGTCATTGGTCGTTGAGGATATGCTGTCATTTCCTGTGTATTTTCTCAAAAATCCAAAGTTTCAGTCATATGTAATCCAGTTCATATATTGCTAAGTAGTTCATGTTTGATCAGCTAATGTACAAGTAGCACTTTGTCCCATTTTTTTGCAGTTTCTAAATTGTAATTGTAAGTGTAAAAACTGTAAAATTATTAACTTTAGTTATTAACTTGTGAAATTCTGTTGTTTTGCAGAGTTGCATCGAGCCAGTCACAGCCAGTTTCAAGACACAACTACAAATTGCTTAAAAGTCACAGTAGTTGTGCATGTCCAAAAACCTATTTTAGAGTGACCTATGAGGTTTTTTTAAAGAAGAAAAAAGTTCTCAAGTTTATTGGAACCATTCAAAGGCAAATAGGCTAACTTCTTCTACCATAACATTAGGAAATAGCTTCTGTAGTTGTACCCATCCTTCTTATCAATTATCTATAGCTCAAGTTCTAACATGTAGATCAAGTTCTAACATGTAGATCATATAAGCTTATCTGACCCGTCCACATTTTTCTGTTGTTGTTTTTTATGGATGTAGCTAGGTAGCTACATATAGCTTCTATGTAAACCTCTGATCAGTTGGCTTTTTCTCTAATTGAAAGATACCAGAGCTATTGAAGTAAAGTGAAACTGAAATTAAAACTAAAAACAGGTGTGGAAAAACATGATTAGAAAATTTATATTTAGTAAATTAGAGCTGTTAGCAAGCTAGGCTAAGTAACATCAAGATTTTTGCTTGCTAGGTTACATATTCCTTACATGCTTAATGGCATATTTGCTCCAAAAGTTAAATGTTGTAAACAGACAGAAATCATAAATTGCATTACAATAAAGAGTACAATACATTAAACAGTACATCATTGTTATGTAGGCTTATGTCAATGTAGGCTGTGCAGGGCTATTCCATTTAATAGCACATGACCACCGTGCCGTCTCCTAGCAACCCTGGCCCTTAAGTCAGTCTACTGCTGCCATGAAAATGCCGACAGGCTTCAAACTCTGGTGGTGTTTCCAAAAGTTTGTCCGTAAAGAGTGCACAAAAGCTGCAGAATCATCATATATCTATGCAACAACTGAATAAATTGTTGCTACCCTGTTAGTCACAAAGGCAAATTTGGAGGGAAATTATGGTACAAATGAGGTAGACTTGCTGCCATTCCCGATTAACTGAAGCTCAGACTGTTGCTGGTTTTGAGAGAGGCAGGAGCGAACGAATGAGAGAATTAAAAATAACTTGATGCATCTACTGCATCATGGTCTTATTTGTTTACAGCTGGCTTGGCATGGAATGCAAATGAATTTGTCGATGATTCAGTGATGTTTGCAAAAACAATCACATGGAACTGACTACAGATAACTTCTCTACTCATGGTGCTTTTATAATATACAGTATATAAAACTTTGTAATAAAATAAGAAACACCTGCAAAAGTTTATATACCAATATTCAAATTTGCTGCAGCAATAAAAGACGGATCATTCAGTGTTTTAATAGCAGGGGTGAAGAGGCTGTGGTTGTGGTATTCTTACCCCAGCCGACGTGTCCCAGTCCTGGGCAGAGGTGGTAGAAAAAGCTCCCTGTGGTTTTTCCAGTCGACCAGTGACTCAGATGCAAAACAATCCACAAAACTCTCCCGCTCGTCTTACCTTTCTCTACTTATAGTATCTTTCTATCTCTTCACTTGCTTGCAGCTCTTCTCTGCTTCCGCTCTTTCTCTCTGTCACCGCACACATCTTCCTTTATCTCTCAACGCTCTTTATGACTCTCTCTCTCTCTCTGGTTTTTGGTATGTGGTCCTCCAAATCCCCTTGCTGATCACTTTTTTGTCCTCCAAGACGACTCTCTCCTCAACGTTCAGTGTCACCAAGGAGAGGTTGCCTCCATGTTGATATCAGAAGCTACCTACTTTGGTTTCTATTAATCTGGAATTGTGGCTTTCAGATATGCATGCGTGTGTACGTGTGTGTGTGTGTGTAATCAAACTAACCACCTGCCCTCCTCAGCCAACAGTTTTCATCGAGGAAGTAGCTGTGGTTAGAGCAAACGAAAGGAGTGAGAGGGCGTTGTGGTGTGTGTTTTTGTGTGCCCATATGTGCGCTTGTGGTTTGTGTGCAGCAGGAGTTGGAGAGAGTGAGTGAGTCACCTCCACATCACCGAGTCCCCACTGCAGGTCAGACTGTTAGACCGCTGTGACCACTGCTGAGTGTGTGTGTGTGTGTGTGTGTGTGTGTGTGTGGAACATGATGAAGGGTAGTTGAGAAGTGCAGTCTGTCTGTTTTGCGTGGAAGCAATCAGCACTGCTGCACGCCGCGTTTTATATGAGATGCATGTGAGTAATGATAACACTTAAAGGGGAATTCCACTGATTTTAGGTGTCAGTTTACTCACCTCCACCTCACACCTCTGCCTCTAAAAATTCTGTGGCTTTGAATGAGCTTTTACAGGTCAGAGAAAATAACCCTGACATTATAGTGTTTTTCTCAAAGTAACCTCAGCTCAAGGCTGAAAGACAAGACACATTTATCATACAAGTTTCTGTTACAAACTAGAGACAATGTCAAGAGGAGTTAAACTCGTTAAAGATAGATCAAGTTGCATGATAGGAAATAAGAAGGAGCTGATGTTTCACTCACTCGCAGGCATCAAACATTAAATAGAAAAAGAAAAAGTTTCTCGTGATTCCCCCAACATTGTAAAAAAGGCTAAAGTACTGGAATTCTTCCTTGAAGGTGACTCGGCTTAGTGAACAAAGCCCAACAGATAGAAATCAAAAGTCTTCTTTGAGAAGCAGACAGGACCCGAGCAGATATACAAAGAAAGGCTGACATCACCTTGCAGTGAGCAGACAAAACATTAAGGCAGAGGGTCATACAGGCAGGTAACAGGTCGGCAAAGTTACTGAGGAAGACATGAGACGATCCATCTTGAAACAAGCGTAAATGTGCTGGTGCATAACTGTTGGGCTGCTGAGGAAGGTGGGAACAGGTGTGTCAGTGGGTGACGATGTCAGTTAACCAGACCCGGCAAGACGGTGGGCAACTAGTGAAAGGCTCGATGAAACAGAGACAGAAAGCCAGGTCACACTTAAGAATCAAGCAACTGGATATATTCAGTGTATGTATGTAATTGAAGCTGTTACGGTGAACACGCATAATGTTCTCCGTCTAAAAAACAGGTACAGGTACAGGTACAATCTCATGAAATGCTGGTTTGCAAAGGCATCAGATGCAAAATAAAATGTACAGAGGTTTCAGCTGTTGAGGCATTTTTCATTGTCGTCAGTGCTTTAAGTGGAAAAAAGTAAATGCCGGCGCTCCCCTTATTCACCTGGTTGCACGTGAATCAGGTGGCTGGTATCACCAAATTATCAACAGTCTATGTTCTGAAGTTCTACAGTGAATAAAAGATACTAAAAGATAATGCTGGTTTTCATAAAATTAATTTATTAAGCAAACTACTTTTAGTTTTCTGCCGCAGTATTTGACTATATTTGACTAATGGAGAGCTGTGTCACCATCAGAATCAGTTCCTGTTCATGTTCTCTTTGTGCCCTTTTGGAGCCACGCCAACATTACTGTTGTATTTCATTCCTTTGCTTTTCCCCGTGTATCCAAAGAGACAAAATGGTTGCAGGGAGACGTGCAGCCGAGTAAACTGGTCCGTCTCAGCTCGAGCTTGAACCGACTGACGGCGTGACTTGCAGACACTCTGTTGTCAGCAGAGGCGAGTCAGAGCACAGTGAGCTAATCAGTTCGTACCGACATCACCTGTCCCTAAGAGGCGCAGTGTAGACAGCCAATTAGGACAGAGAGTACAGAGAGCGTCACTGATTCTTAATTTTTCCCGTGAAACCCTCGCCCTGGTGGCAAAGAAAATATCACAACCAATTTAGCAGCGAATGCCGTCATTTTTCTACCACTATTACACCGTTGAATCAGGTTATACATCATAATAACAAAGTTCAGCCTAAAAAGACTCCACTTTAAGTGTCATTATGAATCGCCAAGAGACTCTCAGCTTCAGTTTCAGTTTCAGTTTAGTTTATTTCAGTCATAATGGTACGTATGCACATACAGTCAGTAAATAAAAGTAAATCATTAAATCAAACACCAATAAATAACAATAGATACATTAACAACAAAATTATATTGATCTAAAAGGTGTAGGCTGAAGCTTCACCTGCCCTTTTTACATATCATATGAGCAGCTCATTTTTTAGTAATCCATACATGAGCAAAACAACAAAAAAGCTCAAATTTTCACAAGCAAACTAATCATACCTGAGTTTTATGTTTGTTAACCACCATGTTCTTTAACATTCTTTTTAATATACAAAGTGAACTACACATTTTTAATTCCTCATCACAACCATTCCACAAGCTCACCCCTTTGACAGACACACATCTGCTCTTAATGTTTGTCCTTGCTCTTAATTTTTTAAACATACCTAAACCCCTGAGTGAATATTACCGTGAATACAGTCAGGAAGCAAGTTCTTGTGGACTTTGTACATCATCTGTAGAGTTTTATAATCGACTAAATCAAAAAATTTCAAAGCATATAAATTAATAAATAATTCATTGGTTGGTTAAAAATAATTTGATCGAGTTACAATACGTATAGCCCGCTTCTGTAGCATTCTGATATGGAGTGGACGGGAAAGGGTACTTGGAGCTTGTGAGAGGTTGCGGTACGCCAGGGGGTAAAATTTAGAAGTGGGATTACAGTGTACCGGTGTGTACTGGCCCACTCAAAGCACTGATGGTGGTGAAATCTGCATTATAAAAAAGGGTGGGAGAGGGTCCTTGTCTCTGTTCAAAGATGCTTTGAGGTGCGGTTGAAAACACCTATGTGCAAGTAAATGGACCTCTGAGCTCATATTAGGCATGTACACAACAGAAAGGTTAGCTTACATGCTATTTTTTGCCTTTAATAATGTGTACCAATGCATTTTAAACTTTTACACACAGTTGCACTCTTAACACTCAGAAGCATCTCAAGCGTATTTACATTCTTCAGTGTCCGTGAGGATGGGAAAATAAAAAAAATAAAAAAAATAAAAAAAAATTAAAGAGTTTGTTAAAAAGTCAACAATTGTAGGTCCCAAAAAGTTTAACAAATGTTTAAAAAAATGTATTGTTTTTGCAATTTAGAGGCACAAACATAAAATGGGAGCATGCAAGATTTCTACATGGCGTATGCATGTATGGTGTGTGCAATTACAGACACACCTGCTGGTTAAGTATCTGTAATCAGCCTTTTGAGTGGAGGGTTGACTGAGTGCAAATACACACACGCCCACAAGCAACTTGACCCTCAAACCCACACTTCCTTACACCCCAACACCTGCACCGACACACTTCTACCCCACCTGAACTCCACCCCTACCACCTCAACACACACACAATGCCAGAGCAGCTGCTACCCCGCCCCCTGCAGGTTTAGATTTCTGCTGCGCCGTGACCCTCAAACTACATCTGATCCTCTGATAAACATCCCACGCACTCACTATTTAGAGTAAAAAACAGATGAAACCGCAAAAACACCTCGGAAACGTGAAGAAACACTAATAAAGGGGCAAAGGACAACAGAAAATTCAGTTTTTCTCTATTTTTAAAGCAGCCACGTTCATTTGGCTCTGTTACACTGTTCTTGCATTGGATCAGGTAATGTGGAGCCTTTCGGGACAGAGGGTAGCTGAGGACTGCATTGGGAAACCACCACTGGATGTCCTACTGTATGTCCTGGGAGAGCACAGTGGGAGGCAGCTCACCCGCTGACCCCTGACCCCCCCAGACACAACATGACCTCCAGCTGCAACTTCCTGGGTCACAGCGGGTCAGACAGCGACGCAGGGGGCTAAATCAGCGATAACTGTGAGGAAGAAATAGCGAGAGGAGCTACAGTGTTTTCTTTGCCATATAGTGAATTATAAGGAGTGAGGAAAAGCTGGTGCACTTGATGTCCTTTTGCGTCGTTTAATCAGGGAGAGCAGCAGCAGTGCAGACCAGCAACTCAGGCCACGTTTAGATGACAGGAGCCCTGCTGAAAACTAAAGTCTTTCCTTTGTGTCTTAAAAAAAAGCTGCGTTTACACGCACAACTGAAAGCACTGTAATATGCATGTCAGGCCAGTAGTTGGCAGTGTAAGTTTGTAATGACATACCGTTGGCTGCCAAAGTTGTTAACTTCCTGTTGCTGCTAAGTCCTCAGCAGCCACAATTAGAGAAGTTCAGCAGTAGTTTGACTTCTAAAATTATGCTACTAACACTCAAATTTGCCTCAGTAGACTGTTGTCATATTCGACTTGCTTTGGGTGCACTGTGGAGTGTTTAATCGGAGTTTGGCAGTGGCTATCGCAGAATGCATTGACTTGCACTAGTACTAGCATTAGCATTAGCGTAGTTACCACTTTCACAGTTTACACAGCCGGAAAGAAGATTGCTGTTCCAAGAGATCACA
>JAQFJA010000017.1:4721499-4736113 GCA_029874485.1 Naso brachycentron
AACATGCCATGTTGTTTTAAAGAATGTCACAGACTCCATGTTTTTTGCCTTATTGTTTACTGTAGCCTGTAGATTCTAATACGAGAGCCTTGTTCATATATGCAAAAACATGGCATACATGTAAGGCTAAAAACATCGTGTCAGTGATGTTTTTCAAAGCAACATTGCCCGTCAGGGATTCAGGACACTTGTATTAGTTTGCATGATTGGAATGGAGGTATCTCATGCTTTTATTATGCATTTTATTTATATTTAAATCCTAGTCACGATTTGCGTTAATTGTTCGGGAGATAACTGCAAACCTTTGTCCTCTGAAACAACAACAGTGTTTTGTGAACTAAAAAACTTCACCCACCCTTCCATCCATATGAATGTGAGTAGATAATGACTGAATTTTCATTTTTGGGCGAACTATCCCTTTAAAGGAGAGTGAAAACTGGACTCACATTCATCAATTGGACAGAAGTAGACAACTGGCTTATGTAACAGTAAATGCAACTTTAATATGACCACAAACTTTGTGAGTTAATCAAGCCATAACCCAACCTTGCATGCATGGATACTGTATGATACCTCAATCAAAAGTCATTGTCAGTGTTTGCTGAAAAAAAACATAACTTCAGTGAATATAATAAAGGGAAGATTTGCAAAAGTTTACATTGCTTACCTTCACAAACAGTTCAATGGTAGGAAAGCCCAATTTTTTAACCGCAGTTTCATACAGGGACATAATGAATAATCTGGTTCAGCATCTCAAACACTCATAAAACAGCTTCTTAGCGCACTAACAAAAACAGAACTACATTTTCAGCTCAGGACAAATAATCCATGTTTACTTAATCCATAACAGCGGTCCTGTTTTCTTTCAGCAAAGCCATTATAACCACCAGTCCCGATGTCTGTCTGTCTGTGTGTCCATGTGAATATTTGTCCATCTGCCTGCTCCTCAGACTGCTTGTTTGGTTTTTTCTGCTTTCTCTGGTATGTGAGTGTCTCCTCCACACACAATGCCTCTTTGTCAGAGCAGATTTTTTAAACACTGTCTCAAATTAAAGTGTATCTGTTTGTGTTTATCAAATAGTGTGGGGAAAAGAGTTTGCAGCAAAGTAACACATTTGGTTATTTGGTTGCCGTTCGGTCTATAGTGGTTACAGGTTTACTTAAGAATAAAGATTGTGTCAAATTTAGCTGCTGGGAACTGATGCCATGTGATGACACACAAGATCTGTTTTTTCGATTTTAGCAAACAAATACCAATACTTTGGGGCAACAGTCACATCAGCATTTCAAATGCAAACATATCAGCATAAAATCTGATTACTTTGCTATAAAATAAACACATGAACATGCTTTACATCAAGAGCAATTTTTGTAAATTTTTTTAAAAGCATTTGCTTTTCTATTGCAAGTTATCTTGACAGAGCTGACCTCTGAAGTAATTTCTTACTGGAGGAAGCTATCACAGCTTATTAGCTGTGTTGCTGCTTCCATAATTGTTATAGGCATAATTACTTAACAAACATGACATGCACTGCTACTTTCTGCTGTCACCAGGCCTTAACTTACATAAACATTATAATCTAACAGTGTCTATGTGATGCTGGGCGGCACAAACCAGCGTAAAAGTCCCTTTATATTTCAGAGGAGTGGGCAGCACCGGAATCTCTGCACCATCACAAACACACACACAATGTGTCCAGTGTGACTGTGTGTCGAAACAGGGTTGGAAAGATATGTTCACACCCACATTAACTCTCTTTTATTTCCATCCTAAGTACAACCAATGAGGTAGGTTTTTTTTTATGGCACAGTACACGTAAAGCTGCGACTTTTGTAAATTTAATGCAGAGGCAAAAAAGGCAAAAGATAAGTCAAGTCTAGCTTGGCTCTATCACTACAAATTTGATGGTCAGACTTAATCAAATAAAGCTTCTGCATTTTCATTAACTTGTATTGACGTTGCTGATGTGTATTTTGTCAGAAAAATATAGACTTTGCCTTCAAATCCTTCATGTATAATGGTTTCTAAAGAAAAGGCAACTCTTAACAAAGGATCTTATTGAAAAGATGGACATAGACAGAAAATGGAGAGCACTGTACTCCCTGGATAGCTAGAAGTGCAACAGATGCTGGAAGAAGCAAAGTGGAAATGACAAAAAATGAACAGAAAATGCAAACTCCAGTCTTATGTCTTTTATAGAAATAACATGATTGATCAATGCAGTACAGTCACATACAGTACATCACAGAAGTAGGTCCATGAAAAAGTCCAATAGAGGTTGTTTATACCTTCTAAGTGAACAGGAAGGGGGACCCAGTAGGGGGTGAAGCTGAGTCTAAGTAGCTGGGACATCTCGGGTCAACAGATCAGCAGTGGACCGCAGTGGGTGTAACAGAAGTGGTTTTTAATAGGTGCCATATCAGACACATATACCAAAAACCCGGTAAGCCTCAATCAATCAAACTTTGGGCCTTGTTATGATTGTTTCAAAGCTGTTAAACATGATGTAGGTGCAGTATTTAGTTTGAAGTGACTATGTGTTGTTTCCTGCACCGCTGTGCCCACAGCTCTCAGCACCAAACAGCAGGCTAATCAGCTTACAGAGTGAGAATGTAGAGATTAACCCTGCATGCTATCACCAGCAGCAGCATAGCACTGTTATTCACTCACTGGGTGTTTTAAAACTAGCTCCACTAGAGTGTCATACAGTGATAAAATGGAAATATACTGTATTTTGTGATGAGTCAAAATCAAAGAAGTTTGTCTTGTGCTGAAATGAATGAAATCCTCTCTAGAAATGTATTGGTACATACAGTACTTGTGCATCTTGAATGCCACAACACAGAAGGATGCTTGAACCCTTCCATAATATTTTCAACTACCTCAGTCTGTGCTGCCAGCAGAGTCCCTGACAAAGGAAGTCATTGTTTGACTGTGAGCTCCCGTGGAGAACAGGCCTGTTGTGCGTACGTGTGAAGGGGCTCTTAGATATTAGTGCATTTTTTCTTGGCGTTAAACCTCTCTGCTTGCCCTCTTTTATTCTCAGCTAGGAATGTGCCATTGAGCCAGAGAGTGAGATTGACCTCTGTGTGCGAGTGCAGGTTAAGGTAACGCGTGCACCTTTATTAAAGTTTAAGCACAGAGCAGAAAATAATGGAGTAAAGTGTGTTCCTATTATTCTGTCCACAACCGTTAGAATTGCATGCGTGGGGCAATGTAGGTTACCATGCCCGCTGGATTAGGATATCACTGTCTTAATGGGATAAGGTAAGCAGATCAAGATGGGGTTTCTCTGTCACTTGCTTTCTATCTCTGTATCTCACACACAAGATTATGTGCCAACAAGGACAGCACCTATGCCAAAGCAACCACTTCACACCAATGAGTTTGTAAATAAAAGGCACTAAGTAACTCTGATTCACACAACTATTGTTCATTTGGGTTTAGAACTCTGTTTTCACTATGAAATATAAGTTTCCTTGAAGTCTCTTGATATCTTTGACATTTGTCTTCAAATAAATTAGCATATTTTTACCTGATTTTCTTGTCTCCCTCTTAAGACACCAAATGCTGAGCAACAGCACCCCTGAAAAAGGAAACTTCTACAGTCCCTGGCACGTTAATATTGTGGATATAAAGCACCCAAACCAGAGCTTTTATGCAATATTGACTCCTAACAAAAACAGCCACCTGTTTTAATGTTAGTAAGCAACATCATATATACACCATATAATTTACAATAGTACAATTGCAGAGCTGTGTTTAAACTGCTGCCGTAATAATTAGCTGCTGGCAACACATTCAGCAATACTGCAAATGTTTTACTCATTATCCCAGCTATAATGAGCATTTATCCTCCATTATATAGAATTACAGCCTTCATGTTGCAATGTAAAATAAATTACCAGGAGTCTAACGATTTGATTGGCCAAACTTACTAAAACAATGACTGGTGCTGCAAGAGAAGTTGGCAGCTGATCAACATTTTTGGCCCTTTGTATAGAGACTCCTGCTCGACCAGTGTAGTCAAAGGTGTTTGTTTTTGATGTGTGTTGTGTTTTGTTTTCAGTCAGTATAGATGCAGCTCCACAATGACATTTTATGGTGCTATTTAAACCATTATGGCCTGTTACCTTGTACAGTGAACAATGGAAGACTCCTTGTTTTTCTCAGTAAATATAAAGAGTTATTAACTCAGAGTGGACATATAGTATGTTTTGGTTCATGCGGTTCATTACCTTGACATAGAGTGAGATCTCATAGTCCTGGTCTTGGGGTGTTGTGTGGTTTCTGCGCACAGGAGGTAAAGGGCTTTCCACCCTCCTATGGGAGATCAGTTTCACTTCCTCTCTCTTTTCACTAATTTCCTCTCGCTGGGGGAAGTATGAATGGCCATCCTCCAACAGTACCACTCGCTTTTTCTTAACGCGCTCATCCCTCTTTCTGGGCAGGGATTCGTCTTTGATGACCGACTTCAGCTCCTTTATCCAGTCCTCCTTTCTAGGCGGACTTTTGTTTTCTGAGGATGTTTCCTTCTTCACCCATTCTTTTCTTCCGCTCTCAGATTCCCGGATGTCTTTCTTCACAGACCTCAGTTCTTTCCTCCAGTCTTTCACTTCTGGTGGTCTCTCTTCCTCAGGTTGATCTTTTTTAATCCAGTCATTATCTTTTCTCCTGGCTGATAGCACTCTTGCTGTCCCCAGTTCTTCTTTCCTGAGTGGCTGAGGCTCAGGACTCAATATTCCATTCTCCATCGCTTGCTTCAGTCCTTTAACTCTTCCATTTATATCCAACTCTACGTCTCTGCTGTCATCTTTTGGCTTCTCATCCTTATCTAACTTATCTAACTCCACATCTTCTTTGTCCTTCTGTACCTCTTCTTCTTTGTCTTTCTGTTTCTCATCATTCTCCTTACCAAGCTCAACCTTTTGTCCATGCAGTTTGTGATACTCTCCATCCTTTGTCTCAGCTATGGTGTCTTCAAACACCATAGATGTCTCAACTATGATGTCTCCCAATGGCACCATAGATTTCTCAACGATGGTGTCTTCAGATGGGGATGTAACAGGGGCAGGTTTTTGTTCACCGAGTTCTGTACACGGACTAACCTCTGTCTCTTCAGATGGAGATGTAATAGGAGCGGGCTTTGGTTCATCAAGTTCTGTGCACGGACTATCCTCTATTTCTTCAATCTCATCATCTAGAACAGTCACCGGCTCTTCTGCCATCTCTACCTCTGCCTCCATTGCTTCTTCCTCTGCTCCTTCTCCTTTCTCTTCTTCAACAAGGGCTTGCTGACTTAGCTGTTCTCTCAAGTTTTCTCCCCAGTCCGTCCCTGTTTCTTTGAGGAGTTGCAAAGGATGTTCTTGCAGATAACTTCCCTCTTCTGTTGTGGACTCATTCTCCTCAGGTGTGATCTCAACTCCTGGCTTTTCAGATTCAACATCACCCCCTTCCTCAAGTTCAAAGGCCTCCTCCACCTGGTCCAAATCCACATCCTGCTCTTCATGCAAGGGTTCCGTCTCCACACACTTCAATACTGGTTCTGGAAGATCAACCTCGGTCCGGTTTTCAACTTGAACAATCTCCTCTTCTTGCATTTCTTGATCACCTCCTTCTCTGTGTTCTTCCTCACGCAATGAGTCTCTAACACCATTATCACCTCTCTCACCCGCCTCTTCTGTGCTCTTTCCTCCCCCATCCATCACTGTTAGAGTATTATCCCAAACTTGTCGCACTTGCTCCTCCTCCAGCACCTTCTGGTTGATCCCTACCATGCTTGTTTCCTCAATCCCTCCTTCAGTCTGTGACTGTCCTTCACAGCTTACAAACACCAAGTCTGGTTGCTCTTCCTTTTGTTTTGCTTCACCCTTTATGTCTAAAACATCATCAGAAGCAGACTTTGCATCTTTCACAATCTCCTTATTCTCCTCGGTCTCAGCCTCTGCCTCGATGCAATCCTCCTGTTGCCCTGTGCTGTTGTTATTAATGGACTCAGCTTCCTGTTTACTGGATTCTGAATTGTCCCTCTCGTCAACGATTTCCATTTTATCTTCACTCTCAGAGGTTACTTGGTTGGTCTGATTATCCACCACTTCAATTGTGTCGATTATTACTGAGCAATTGTCTTTGACAGTTGAGGTTTGGCATACATTATCTTCAATGCTGACTTCTTTATTTATCTCAGTGGTATCTGTTGTTGGACCCTCGATAGTTTCTGTAATCTCACCATCAACAGGAAGGAGGACAACTTCTGCGGTGTCTGTGTCATAAGAGGACAACTGCATGCCCTCTTCTGATTCTTCCTCTGCCAGAGAAACTGAATCCTGAACAAGCTCTCCTTCATCAGTACTGGACACACTCTGGTGTTCCTCTAACCCATCATTCCCTTCATTGGTCTTATCCTCCCTTACCTCTGTTTCTGAACTTTCTATCACCACCACTTGTTTATTTTCCTCATCTTCCCTGTCCTCTTTATTTTCTTCATCACTATCTAGCATCTGCTCTTGACATTTCTCAGCCTCCACCAATGCTGAAAAGTGACATGGAGTTTCAATCATTGTCTCTACGTCTTTTGACTCTTCCTCTTCCTTGACTTCACCCCCATTTTCTCCTGTCTGTTCATCTCCTATTTCATGCTCTTCATCCTCCAATTCCACTCCTTCCTCCCCATTTTCCTCCAGGCTATCACCTTCCCCCTCCCCCTGTCTTACTACATCATTTGGTAACGAGGTTACTTGGATAATCCTCATGTCCTCCCTTTCACTCTCCTCTCTGCTTTCTCTTTCAGCTTGCCCCTCTCCTGTTCCATCCATCATCAAAACATCCTCCCCTACCTCCTCGGCTAGTTCCACATCTTCATCTTCCTCTTCTCCCTCTTCACCCCCTCTTCCTCTTTGAGTGTCCAGGTCTGAACAAATATCTAGTGGGCTGTGAACAATGGCGCCATTTGTCAGTTCTGGACTTGGGCTGGAGTCTGACTGAGCCATTTGGGAAGTGTGAAGAAATGAGGAGACACTTACTCCGGAGTAATTGGTCTCCAAGTTTCCAGGACCACTATGCAGTTCTACAAGATGTCAGGTTGGTGGAATAGGCCCTGTATTCCCAGATAAGGTCAAAGACGGAGCTGAACGGTAGTAAGATTGAAGAATAGTTCAAGTTTCAGATTAGATCCGAAGGGAAAGTGTTTCTAAGGATGCTAAAGTTCCAAAGATTGTAAGATAAACCCAGAATTCCAGAAAATATTCAAAAAGGATCTCACAGTGTGTCTGATGTTCCAAGGCAAGAGGTTAGGAGTAGGAATGAAGTATTTCAGAGGTCACAAGAGGACTCAAATCCTGGAATAGTTCCAAAGTTGCTTTATGAAGGATGATTTCAGATGCGTCCAGGTATCCACAGTGGTATGGAGATGGCTCTCAGGATGTTTACAAAGCTTTGAAGTTCGTAAAAGGCCTGCGGGATTTCCAGGAAGTTCCAGTTAGGTAAAGGAATGACCATCCAGATTGTGAGATTTTAGCTCCAAAAATCATAAAGTAATATTGTTCAGGCATACACGTTTAGATTTTATAAGTACAACCCTGTTTTCACTCTTTACTTGTGGCTGTGGGGCTTTCCAGTCAGCACTGCACCTTAAAGCAGCATTAGACATCAATAAATACAATCTCTCTCTCTCTCTCTCTCTCTCTCTCTCTCTCTCTCTTTCTTTCTTTCTAACTCTCTCCCTCACCTTCTCTTTCTTGCTCTCTCTCTCTCCCTTGAGGATTAAATGGAGGCTGATCCCCACATGACCGGGAGCTTAAACCCCTCTGCCACCCAGGGACCAGCACCATTTGAGTTGAAGTTTCTCTCTCTCTCTCTCTCACACACACACACACACACAGACACATATAACCATCACGTACAGGAGGGATTCTGGATGTAGACAAACACAGATGCACATACAGTTGCACCTGACTTACAATAGTTTTGCTCATAGCAGTGATGTAGCCTACTTTTTCTTTTATTTCTACACTAATTTTGATGATAAATGGATGATCATTTATTTTTCTTATCTATTGTACAGGAGTGTGGATGGCTGTAGTTTACATTAATACAGTTTATCTGTTCAGACACTTTGATACACGTCGTATTTTCAGAGGCCTATCAAAATGACCATTATTAAATAAAGTAAAATATTTTTTTCTCCATATGCACTTTACAGCTGCTCATCTTGCATAAATTAACAGTGACAACTGCTTAATGTTCTTAATAGCTGTAATAAGTAGAGTTTGCCACAAGAGGGCAGAATCTTAACTTCAAATAAATGGCTTTCTTGCCCATGGGATCAATGGAGCATATGTAAAATACTGCAGTATGTTTTCAAACAGTAAACTCTAATTATCATCAGCAATTGAGGGAAGTGTGAGTAAACATTTGCTTCATTTGCATGGGTTAGGGTTGGAATTTTTTTTTTAAGGCATAAACAAAGCATGAACCTTTTTCTTTTTGTGCTTGGCTCGGGCTAATTATTCTCTTATAACACACAGTTTTGATCTTTTTTATTTGATTTATTGCTTCTAATTATATTTATATATCGCACTAAAGCACATTTATCGAATGGAGGCATGGATGAAACACTTTTTCGGTTTCACGTGGAAAATAAAAATGACAAAGAAATCTGATCTGAATTTGAACAATTAATATTCTCTTCCTGTGTATTTAATAAGACAAAGTTTTTATATAATGCTTGACACAAATCGGTTTCCATTTTCTTTAAAACTCTTTCAGAGTGAGAGCTACATCTTTAAAAAAAATGAGTAAAACCCCAAATTGTATTTTATGTTCAAGTTGCTAATTTGTAATATTTGTTTAAATATTTCTTGTGGAAATATTGTTTATACCGTCTAATAGTCCAACACAAATGAAACAGAATTAAAATAATAATATTTTTAAAAAGTAAATAAATAAATAAAAAGAAGAAGAAGAAAAGAAAAAAAAAAACTCCACCACCGGAAACTCATTGGACTGTTGCTCATTGACGTCATCTCCTTTATCCTCTGCGCCATGCTAACAAATTTATCCGAGAGGTTTATTTGTAGTTGTTATTAGGTAATACTGTGCTGCTTCATTGTATGACAACACGAAGTGCCAAACGTTCGTCTTCTCCCATAGTTAACTGAGTGAATGTATATTCAGAATATCGTTTGTTTCGCATGTTAAGAGTTGTTATCTCAGATTACCGGTTAGCATAACTTGCTAGCCAGCTTAGTGCAGCTTGTAAGCTAACACAGTCAAAGCTACTGTACTCTTGTTAACTGTTGGCTGGAAAACATTGCAGATAGGCCTGTTTAACACAGAATTATCATCAAGTATCAACTACAGCTTCATTGGTACGTATATATAATTGTGTTAGCCGCAGCGTTTACCATAACAGATAGTGAAATATAGATGCTGGGCGTTAGCCAAGCCTCATAATTCATCTGCACGGATTTCTGCTCTGCTTTAACGCTTTCGCTCCTGTGTTTTCAGAGGACAGATTTTATTTAATAATAAGTCGTGATGCAGCAAGCAGAGAATGGTGGTGATGAGGAGGCGACGGTAGACGTCCAGTTTACCGATTTACCAAACGCCCTGATAGCCTGCAAAGTACCGGAGGACCTGTTCAATGAAGGCAGTCTGAAGGTAAGGACGAAATGATGGGCATCAGTGCTCATATCTGCAAGGGGACTATTCACAAACGTTGGCACGTGCATTTTCGTTTATTCCTATATGCTGACTGATAATTTTCCTGTGTATTTATATAGTTAAAGTAATGTCTTGTGAGATACAGCATGGAAACGCTGGAGTTACTAGTTACAGATTGCATTGGTTATGACTGAGCTATGACTGAGTTGACAACAACAACAACTCTCTTCCGGGTTCCTCCTTAGTCACTCTGAGTTACTTAATAGTGAAACCGGGGTCAGTGTAATTTTATCCTCCAGGATGAGGCAGAAGAGTGACATCAGCCACTGAGATGCATCACTGGCTTTCCAATAATATTCAGCTGGCATTTGCTTGTCTTGTGTAAAGCTTCAGCTGAACAAAAGATTTGGAGACAGTCCACACAGTCACGTAACCTTGATGTAAAGTGCACATAAAACGTGGAGCTATTTTAGGATTTTGCTTGTGCGTCCATGAGTGTTGACCTTGAGAGGGTGTTTATTAATGTTAAGCAAATGTGGAAAGATTATTTGATGCTGATGACAGAGGCGTGACGTGATATGATGATTTCCTCATTCACAACTCCTTTTTTTTTTTAAATCCAGCTTTTGTTTTTTGTTTTTGCCACAGTTAAACACCTTGTTATACATTTTTTTCTTGGAGGAATAATTACATTTTAAATTTTACTGTTGTACACGGCAGGATACGGTTTACAATAAGGAGATGCCATTGAAAATATGGCTGTAGCTAACTGTATATCTCCTCATCCAACAACACAACCAGATAGCCAGCATGAGTACTTTGTAAGATTCCTGCTCTTGCTTCTTTTATTTTTATTTTTTATTTTACATTTTTTTGTATTGAGGTATCACATGGTCCATACATCCGTCATTTTCGAATGATTTGTATTTCTTAAACATTAATGCCTTCTGCAAGTCACACAGAAAAAAAAAGAAAAAAAGACAACCAAGTTAAAATATATCATACCGAAGCAAATAAAGACCATCCAAGTAAAATAATAAAAACAGGTGAAAAGCAAGCAAATAATTATTTTGAAAAAAAAAAAAATTAGCCACACTTAATAACAGATCTCTAATGAACTGTTGGGGTGATCCTTTGCAACAGTCAAATCAAGGTACAGAAAAGAAAGTGCTATATACTTAAAGTCAAAGAACCAAACATAATTCATCCTTAAACAAATGATTTTTATTGGTCAGAAACTTGTCCTGTTGTAATCTAACTGAGTCTGTAATTCTTTCCATCCTAAGGATATAAATAATGTCAGTCCAATTGTCTACTGTAGGAATATCTGGCTTTTTTATTCTTTGCTCATATTCTTCCTGACAGTCAGAATTTTGCCTTTTTCAGAGATGGATTCGTTTGTAAGAAAACCTTTGGTAGAGCAACAAATTCATCTCTGACAAGCTGGTGTCAGAACATGTTCACAATCACTGCAGCACACAGTTATCAGTCTCTGAATGGAATATAAGTGCAATTTATGACTCAGTGGAAAGTGACAATGGAGCAGAGCAACACAGCTCGGTCAAGTCTCTATAGACTCAGTCGGCCTCACCCTCGCAGATCAGTGAAGTCAGCTCCATGGCTGCAGGAGTGTTTACACTAATCACTAAACATTAGAAATGCTTCAACACTGTCTGTCAACAGGTATTACAGACTTAGTAAAACTCTGTAAACTTGCTGGCAAGAGGGTTACAAACTCGACTTTGCTGGCTTTCAGTGGAAGCAGACATCTCTTCATTATTTCTGTAGTTGTGATTTGTGACGCTCTGCTGCCAGCTGGACTTTAGTTACATAAACTTTTTTTTCCTTCAGTGCTGTTAGTAAGAAATCTCGCTAATTTTTCCAAACCGTCATGGCAGAGGTTCCCAGTTAGTTCACTCAAAGTCAACAGAGGATCCATTCTGATTGAAATGCACCTTACAACTACATTATAATTAGTATATTTATAAAGTGATAAATAAATGTTATTATACTGCTTATTAATGCTAAAAAAATATAGGGGGACCTAAGCGCATAATATGTTACTATTGTGGCTAAAGGTCTCTGAATCAAATCTGTAATATAATATAATATATAACTGGCTCCCCAATGCATCATTTCTGGATTTAGTTAGATTTTTAAAGGTGCTATATGTAACATTTTGGCAACAATTCTAGTACAATTTCTCACTTTAACTCTCAAGACTTTGTTTGAGTGTGGCTAAAAAATGTGGTCAACCTGCTTCAAATCATTTGACACAGTCTTAATAGATAGGTGACAGTATTAAGTACAGTGTTTATTATGTACAGATACCACATGTTCAGGTGGTTAAGATGCCTGATTTTCACCCATGTGGCCCAGATTGAACTGCCATTGTGGGAACAGTTTCATATCTTTCAGTCAACATTCGTAACGCTGCCACTCTTGTACTTTCATAGCTCAGTTTAAAGTAGATGTGAACCATGTGTATATAAAGTACATGGACAAAATCTAACCTCCATACAGGAGTTGTACTGTTATTGGTGGTAGAATGTTACACATACCACCTTTAATCAAACTAAAAGGAATTATTTTTATTTTTATGTGATTCCCGTATAGTTATCCACATGATTATGTGATACTAAGTCCTCTCTTCCATGAACAAGTACTTGCCCTCTTCCTCCTTCAGATCTGTGTCGTCTAAAACATTGGTACCCGGGCACTGTGAGTAAAGTAGGTTGCTGCTGGGAAATTTGAACCTTCGGGCGAGACAAGTAGGGAGCAGCTGCTTTAAGAAATGTACTGGTTTCACAAACAAATCTCCTGATTGCCTAATTTTGTACCACAGTATCAAGTACTACCCTCAAACCCCTAAGTTAAAACTAGGGATGCATGGTATTGGGTTTTTTGCCAATATCTGATATGCTAATATTTTACAACTCATTTGGCTGATAATCGATACCGATGTATATTTTTTCCCCACACCTTATTGCAGAAATGATCAAGTCTCTTCTGTAGTGGAATTTACATACAGTATTAATATGCATACTCTTACTTTGTTGGCTCACTGGCAAATGCAGGCGTAAAATCCAAAGCTTAAAATTATGTAACATCCATTCTCTGTGCAAGAGGAGAGAAATGGTTGAACTTATGTAAAACATGTCATATTTATTTGTGACATTTGCTTTTAAACAAAACAATCGTGTGTCCCTGGTTAAAACAGGATCTGCTTGTTATTGTTGTGATATATTACTGTCATTTGTAAGGTGTTAAATTAACTGGAACAACCCGGCTATTTGATCAATCAAGGCTTCTTCAGTTCTGTTCCATGGAAAGACCTGCTTGGTGAGCGAGACTCTGTACAGTTGCTGAGTTGTTGATCATGGCAGTGTCATTGAGTGTGTTATGGTGTGGCAATGGTGGCTTGAGCAATGACTGAAAGTGTGTTGTTAGTGTGTATCAGCACTGGAGAACAATAATCAGTCAGTGGAAAAACAAACTCAGTGGAAACCAGCCAGCCACTCAATAAGGACTTCATCGTGCTCTTTAAATCATTAGGAAAATATTTGTTTGAGAACAAAGTGTTTTATATTTGGCTGAAAGGACGCAGTCTATCTTTAAGATAGATTGAAATCTATCATCAAAAAGAAGCCACAGTAATATTATTGGTGAAACTGCAGGGATCCTTGAGGGGCTTAAAGCCCATACACTCCTGCATACAAACACAAGAGCTGCTGATTTAGCAGCCACACACAAAGACAGTGAGATGAGCAGTGTTTGGTGCTGACGTTGATGGAAAAGGAAAAACAATAGAGCAGAGGGGCAAAGGGCGTCTGGTGAAAAAATGACTTGAGTTGTTTTTTTTCCCCCCTTCTTCCTTTTCTTCCATAATCCTGCTGCTTTTCCATCTGCACAGAGTTTGGGGTCAGCTGACGTATTGTTTGGCAGAAAATTCCACTGAGGGTGTGTGAATGTGTCATGAAGTCTTGAGAACACTGAGTTGTTTTGATTCTGAGAAAGAATAAGTGTGTTTCAGTGAAAGAGGTGGGTAAAGGGTTGCGGAAGGGATCATTTACACACATAAGGTGCTTTTCCAAACAACCGTTTTGAAGCCATTTTCCGATTGTACATAAAAAAACCTGACCTGAAAGGCTGACCTAGAAAAGCCAGGAATTTGGAAATAAAACTCACAACACACTGCAAATAGGTTTTTATGCTTTGCTGAGTGGAAAATTGGTTTATTAGGAAAAAAAAATGTGACAGTGCAGTGTAATGAAAACAGACGTGGTGTACATAAAGCATGTATCTTAAGCCTACACTGAAGTGTTCACTCTGCTGGAGAGATTAAAAATAGCAGAAGATGAAAACATCAGATTTTCTATTGAAAAGACAAAAGACGGATTTGTCTCCTCTCTTATAATGTGTCTGGTCACGTCATGTAGCCTTTTTTCTGCATTAACATAATGGCACCTTACTGAAGCATTAGCACCACCAGCTGTTCATCTAGATAAACAAACTGCCAATATTCACATTACAGTATGTAAATGTGCATAACGTAGCCTTTCTTCTGCCAGTTTTCTGATAATCTTGTGATAATTTGAGCTACATTTATTGGAAACACGACTTTTATCTAAACAAAACATAAAACACAACACGATGTTTGACTGTTTATGTATACATTGGCCTGAAATAAGATGAGGACTCATGATGATGAAGGTGTGTGAGAGCTTCACTGGCTTTATTTCCAGGCTTTGATCATTTATACAAGTCGTACGTGAAGCTGGTGAGGACGTGCGGGACCAATTGGTGAGAAGGCAGCGTGTATGTCGGTGGAGTGCACAGTGTGTGCCACACAGTTGTGTTCACTGAAGTGTTAACACCTATGTGACAACTTAAATCACACTTGCTGATCAATGCACAATATTTATTCTTTAATGCCGATCGATCCTGGAT
>JAQFJA010000017.1:4767748-4783118 GCA_029874485.1 Naso brachycentron
CAATTATATTCATCGCGATGCGGATGTGGAGGATTCTGCATTGATGCAGAGACGCGGCGTAATTTGCTTCCCACACAAAACACAAAATACGTTCCAACACTCATTCAGATCCGGGAGCCAACATTAAGCATCAGAGTATTAAACTAACTATAACGCTTATCCACTAACATGCACAGTCAATACTGACAACAGCTAAGTGACCTAAAAGAAGTTGCAGCGCGAGCTTAGCCTGTAGCTGGATTAGCTCGTGCTGTTAGCGATGCTACGATAACGCTGTCTAAGAACCCAGCGGGGTTGATGGTTTCGCTCCTGTTGAGTTGCTGCTACCAAGTCATTGTCATCGCAGGCACAATGTCACTTTCTCCTTTATTCCAACTCTCATCAATAAAGCAGCCAACGTTACTTTGGGCTAAATCCAATGTAACATTCTCCCTCTGAGACAACAGGACGCTCGTCTTTTTGATTGGTTGTTTCAATGAATAGAACGTCACGCTATTCACCGGTGCGCTGTCTTATGTGAGTGAACAGGATGCACAGCTCTCAGTATGTGGCGGACAATGTGTGACTTCAGAAAGCACTTTCTAAATAAAAGGGGTGACGGCTTGTATTAATTGATGAAAAAGTTGTCATTTACTCTGTGCAGTGGTATAAAAAATTAAGAATGCAACACATTGCGGATGCATCAAGAATCATTTTGCATTAGAATCACTGACAGGAGAATCGTAATCGAATCGTGAGTCCAGTGAAGATTCACACCTTTGGTTTTTGATCGATGATTAAAACAAAAGAAAAATACTACGTTGGGCAAAACAGCGCTGTAAAAATGAAACCTTATCATAATGTAAAGTCCGGGGACAGTGGCCAACATTACAATTGTCAAATATAAGTCTTTCATATTTACAGTAACCTTCTTTTCTGTCAGGCAGCGGAGTACATCGCTAAGATGACCATAAACCCCATCTATGAACACGTGGGCTACACCACCCTGAACCAGGAGCCCACCCTGAAGAAACACCTGCCGCTCAGCCCCGAGGCCCCAGACGGACCCGCACCGGCCAAAGACGAGCATAACTCAGAGGAGAGGGTGAGGACAAACTCGTGTTAGTGCTGGGATTTGGCTCTTACATTGGCAGGGAATTGTTACGTCTTACCAATCAATATCTTAAAAAACTGTGTAGGAACTCCAGCCAAAAGCATCCACCTGTTACTTTATGTTGTTTGGCAGAGTGACCTGAAGGCTTTGAGGGGTAAAAAAAGAAATAAAGTAGTATTGGCACTGAGTATTGGCTACACACCAGATAATATTCCCTTGAAAAGTCACTTCTGAGACAAATTGGATCAGTCATTCAAGTCTCACTCTCTTTGTCTCATGTATCTTTTGCTGGTATGTTTTGATTGTTTTCTTTGTAACTGTAGATGACTATGCAATAGTAAGAAATTATTTCCCCACATCTCACATGTGAGATCAGTAGTAGTACAGAAATGTACAGTGGGAAACATGAGAAACGCTGAGCTTGTTTTGGCGATGAATTGATCCGTAGATAAAAAAGTTTGGATCGGATTTTCATTTACATTCTTAAATGTATGCGTCTTAAAGGAGAAGTTTGGTTTTTTGCACATGAAGCCTTTTAATGAGGATATTTATGATCATATACGATGTTCTACAGCATTATTCTGACAACCGGCGCAGTCCTGAGAGCTGGAGCTCGTCGCTGACGTACGGAGGAACATGTGCACTGAAAAGAGACGCTTTTGGTTTATATATCTGTGTTTGGCTTCATGTTGCAGTGTCAGTACATGAGAGGACACCACTAAACATTCGGCGAGTTTCACGTCTTTTCAAATGAACATATATTATATTTTTTGACGGATTGTCTGAGTGCACATGCTCCTCCGTTGTTTTCATCTCACATTAATGTTAGCAATGACCTCCAGCTCCTAGGACTGAGTCTGTTGTCATAATATGGCTGTAGAACATCATATATAATCATGAATATCCTTATTATAAGACTTAATGTGCATAAAAGCACATTTCTCTTTTAAACTCAAAGACTTTATTAGGAAGGGTTTTAAATTTCTGTTTCAGTTCAGCAGAGGAAGGAATCATTGTTTTGCAAGTGGAAGATGAGTGAATTTACTCAGTGGGCAGAAAGCAAAACAACTCTGAACAATCACTGTCTTCGTGATATGTCCGGAAGTGTCAAAAATGATTAATGCATGTATCATACCTCAAGACTGTGTCTTGTAAAGCATCTATTGTGAAACCGAAATGTTCAGAATTCCTTCGGAAGGTTGAAATAAGAGTAAAGGTGAGGAAAGATGCTGTTAGTGCAGTTACTAAGGGATGAGAGTTGAGGAACATGATGAAGGAAGGAGAAGAAGAAGGAGGAGGAGGAGGAGGAGGATGGATGCAGAGGAGAGATGGCCTCCAGCCAAGGGCTCTGCAGTAAAATTACATAACAGCAGCTCGCCTGCAGAAACCTGCTATCTCCCAACATCCGTCTGCGAAGAATTCAGGAAGAAACGTTTGTTGGCTAATTAATTTCTGTTCAGCACCGAGATCATTTGGCTGTTTTCTGCGTTTAGTTTTTAACCCTGAGGACAGACAGACATTACTCTGCATTACATAGGTGGAGCTTCTCAGGCTGAGGCAAATTTGGAGATGTGAGTTTTCGGTATGAAGCAGCAGCACGCGGATGCTAATCAGTGGGCAGCGTTTCAAGTAAATTTCAGTTGTGCAGCTGCTGTTTTTGTGCAGGTGGATGCATGAGAATGAGGCAGGAGGTGCGGATCCATTCACACAAGTGCTGCAAAACCCTCACACTCGTGTTTATAAGCACACACACACACACTGTAAGTGTAAAACAGTCCAGTTAAAACACAAAACACACACCAGCGGGATCTTAACAAAGTGGTGTGTACCATGTTTTTATCTGCTACTCCAGTCCTGAGCCTTCTGAGGCCTTGTATGACCTGCAGTGCATGACCACCACTGCACCTCATACATCACTGTCTGCATGTGTGTGTATGTGTGTAATGGGGGTGGTCCTGTGTACGTGTGTGCTTTTCATAATTGGGTGGATTTGCAGACAAAGCAGTACCGCTGTGACATTGAGACCGAAGGTTTGCTCTCCGTAGGGAAGACGAACGCACAGGAAATGCATATTTCATTCGTTCATTCAGCTTATCGCCTTTTATTGTAGGTTAAACGCGCTTTTACGGCCCCCGTGAGGACAATAAAGAAGCGGTCCTGGGGATGAGTTTTAAAATTTTAATTTTTAAGGCCTTGTTTTGAGAGTGAGTTCGCAGGAAGGTGGCAGGAATTACTGTGGGGAGATGAGAAGGCAGAAAATTCAGAAAAAAATAATCCACAAACTCATTTAAAAAAATTGCATGTTTGGGGATTAAAGTGCACAGATGATCGGCCCATTAATATATGAGCTTGCTAAGCATAACCAGGTTTTTTTCCTCTATCCTTTTTTCTATTGTTTTTGTCTTTCTCTCTATGATGGAGGTGCTCTTTTGTTCAGCACCCTCCAACCCGCCTTCCCCATGCATTAAATATCCATGACCAGTCATACATATTCACTGTGTTGTATATATAAGTCAGGATTGATGATTTCAATATGTGGCTGCTTGTTATAATGACACTATGTGTTAAAATTTAAAGATTTTTGTATTATTTATTAAAAAATGTCACTGCTTTGCCACAAAACAAGGATTTGGAGGATCTTCATGTTAAATTCTGAAATAAAAAAAAATCAAAACAGATCATCTCTCACAGAATAACAGGATTAAATGTAGCCCAGATGCTTGTTTGTTGACAGGTCGCTCAGCCAAGTCCAAACATCCTCCCACCCGAGGCGACACGTAACCCAAAAATTACACTTTTTAAGTGAAAATGTAGAAACTGTTCTTGTAGAATTTTACTTGCATAATCTAAAATGATGGATGGGCATGGATTTAAGAGGCCTTTTAGGACATGGGTAGCTCTTTCGTTAAAAGCGGATAATTATCAAGAAATCTGGAAACATCAGAGGAAAAGCTGATCGATTTTGTCTTTAAAATGAGAAAAGCAGAGCAATTAGACACAAAGAGGAACACAAAGTGTGAAGAAATGAATGAAAAAAACAGCTTGTTTAGCACACGACTCTCCCTCTCCCTCTCTTTCTCTCCCGGGACAATTGAGGTGGCAGATTTGGTGACGAACAACAGGAATCGCCGCCTTCTGATTGGCCCGTTCTCCTCTCAGTGTGACCTGTTAAATTCATCCGTTACTGCATCGTAGCTCAGCCTGCCCCCCCCCTCCTCCTTGTCTGTCTCTCTCTCCGCCTCTTTCACCTCCCTCCTCCACTGGTTCTGCCAGGCGAGTGTGTGTAGGGAAAGCGGATTAACACACACAAACACACACACACACACACACACTGAGCCATGTGGGCTGGAGCGCTCACCTACACGCGACTGGGAGACAGGAATGTTCATTCTGCCGCATCAGTTCGGTTTGAAGGATTTCAGTGACGCGTTTGAAGAAGTGAAGATTTATTGAATTATATTAAGTGAACTTTTTTTTTTTGAATATTTTATATCCCAGGCAGTTTTTCATTGGCTGGCAGGCTTTGTTTTTTTGTTATGAGCTGGAAATGCAGCATGCAGCCAGCATCAGTATTGCAGAGCTGATGTGATTGGCTGATCTTTGCGGAGCTACAACAGCAGGATTGGTCCTGTGTTTGTTCCTCGGTGTTGTCAGATGGAGCTCTGATATGATTTGAGAGAGTAGTAGTTGTGTCGTTTTTAGTCCTGTTTTTATTCATTGTTCTTGGATTTTTGGGATATTTCTCCTGTTTTCTGTTCCATACTCTTCAGAAGTCTGATTAGCTTTTTGTATTTATTACTGAGATTGCAGTTTTGGTCTTAGAGCTGGTTTTTGATTTAAACCTCCAGTGTGAGTTAAATTACTACAGGTCCCACAATGCCGAGCCGAGAGTCATATGTTGTTAAAAGGGGTAAAAAGCAACGGCGCAGGCGAGCTGAGAAGGACGCAGGTCAGAAGGGCTCTTTGTTTACTGCAGCTCTCGGTTTGAATGTCAGTGCGGGTTCAATCCCCTCCCTGGCCATCTCCAGTAGCCCGTCGGACCCCAGCACAGGCTCAGGGACTCATCTGAATCGGGTGCCAGCCCCTCCAAAACCCACCTCCCCTGCTTCCACCTTCTGGCAACCAATCAGATCTTTTGCCCTTTCACAGCTCACATCGCTGGTGCGCCGGGCCACCCTGAGGGAGAGCGACTTGGCGCCCAAGTATGAGAAGGTCCACAACTTCAAGGTGAGTCGCCTCTGTGCATCTCCATCCTGTTTCAGCATGTGTGTGTGTGTGTGTGTGTGTGTGTGTTGAATGATGCCAGAACGGCTGATTCAGCTCATGGGGTCTTATTCAAATTCACCTCAGAGAGCTCAGAGCGTCCACACAAACACACATTCCCACATTTACATTCCACATCATAGCTGTCTGTTTGGCGCTTAAGATCCCCAGATTTCCATTTAACATGTAGCCATTAGTGAGGAGCTCAAAGGTCAGAGCCACAGTGTACCGAGCTCAAGGGAAACTTGGACGAACACACACACACACACACACACACACAAAGAGCTCCGTGATGTGATGGAGCTTATTAGCATTTCATTAGATAGAGCTAATTTATTCAATAAATGAGCAAATTTAAAGTCTGTTCTCACTGTAATTTCCCCATAAATGTCCTTTCAGCATTTCTATTGTATCTTTTGTCAGCACCTGTGAGTTTATAATAAAGGTTATTACTGGTGCTCTGGCATCACTTGACCCGGTCTGGATTACATGAATATTTTTCCCACCTTTTTCTCAGTGTGTGCCTGTGCACATTTAGCATTTTTGCTTCACTTGATTTATGTGTTTTTCACTGCAGTCTTTGTTGTTGTGTCTGTGACAAACTTGCATTTTAAAAAACGGCTATTTAACATCAAATTTCCTCTTTCTCTGCCTCTTTTCACTCAGGTTCATACATTCAGAGGCCCCCACTGGTGTGAGTACTGTGCCAACTTCATGTGGGGTCTCATCGCTCAGGGAGTCAAGTGTGCAGGTAACACACACTCGAATAAACACATTGCTCTCGCACACACATTAATGTTTAATACACTTTTCTCGAGTTTGCTGGTTTAAGTGATCTTAGAATAACCCCAAAATGAATGTTTTTGCTTTTATTCGCCTCTTCTCAGTGTGTTCGACACGTTGCGCCTCCGCTCTGTTAAACCCTGACTCCAAACTGGGGCCGCGTGCTTAAACTTAGTCTCTTTGCTGTTGACTCATCCGTGATGTATCATGCATTTGAAATGTCAAAAGATTCGATTTGGTGCCAGAGAACACAACGTCAGTGTGATTATTACTGTCTGTGTGTGGGTGATGGACTGTGCGTCTGCAGTGCCTACGCTTGTATGCAACTTTTACCATCCAATCTGGTTATGGTGCTTTAAATATCAGATTTTAATTGGCAAAATTAAATTACACAGATGTTAAAAACAGTGTAAAAAGTCAAACTGACTGATAATCTGCCTCTCTCTGCCAGACTGTGGCTTGAACGTCCATAAGCAGTGCTCCAAAGTCGTTCCCAACGACTGCCAGCCAGACCTGCGACACGTCAAGAAGGTGTACAGCTGTGACCTCACCACGCTGGTCAAAGCCCACAACACCAAGAGACCCATGGTGGTCGACATGTGCATACAGGAACTCGAAGCAAGAGGTGAGTGTGTGTGTGTGTGTGTGTGTATCGATGTGTATGAGTCAGTGGTTACATAATGCTGACCAAAAAAAGCTTGCAAGTATTGTCTGCTGCAACTGTGAGAGAGGGAAAGAAAGAAGAGCGGCGAGGTGGGGGCTACAGTGTGATGGGATGTGAGTCATAATGGAGCCACCATACGCAGGATTTTATTGACGACCACTCAAGACCTGAGTGAACATAATGCGTTAAGTCAGTAAAGACACCTGACTTGAAGTGATTGAACTTGACTGGAGCAGCAGAGAAATCACCCCCACTCTGTCTCTGCTGTTGTTCACTGCCTCCTCCTCTCTCTCTTAATATCTTGTCTGTATGCATTGGACTGTTATTTCTGTTCTGTTCACCACGTCATTGTCCTTTGTTAACACTGACTGTATATGTTACATAAACCCCACACATTTTTCCCAAATTAGCTTCATCTATGAAATATGGTGTTTGTTTACATTTTGTCCACATTCAATAAACGTTACAGAGAGTACCTGAAAATAGAGATGTTCTGATGCCATTTTTTCCTTCCTGATACCGATACCCAAACATGGGCAATGGCTGGGGATGCATCATATTAACGGCACGTTATCGGTATCGGCCAATATTGGCTTTAAAATTAATCATCAGATATTGGCAAGCACACCGATATCCACCAATACAATAGCGGATAAAATAATAGGCTGCTGTTTTCTTGATTAAACGCCCGAGTTGTTGCCATGTTTCACATGTTCCCTGTGGACAGACGTTATTTTTACTTACTCTGTCACTTGTGAAACAGGCCAAGTTTGCCCTGGTTGTGGGTATTGTTTCGATTATGATCCAGTTTTAAGTGGGATGTATCTTACTTTTTTTGTTGAAAAGCAATTGTCATAAACAAATGCGACATGTTTTACATATGTTCAGGTATTTTCCTTCTTTTGCACAAGGAATGAACGTTTCATAATTTTAAGCGTTGTATTTTATCCCTGCATTTGCCGACAGGCCAACAAAGTAAGAGTATGTATAATAATACTGTATGTAAATTTCGCTATGGAAGAGACTCGATAATCTCAAGGCAAGTAGGTGTGGGAGGAAAAAAGAAAACTTATTGGTATCAGTATCGATTATTGGAAAAATGAGTTGTAAAATCTTGACATATCGGGTATTGGCAAAAAGTCGAATATCATGCATCCCTAGTAGCATCTGGTACTGAGTACCAGAGATGTTCTGATATTGATATCAGTATCAGTAAATGCCTCCAGTACTGCAGAAAATGCTAATGTTGGTATCAACAAGTACGCCCGTCTGTGTACTGATTCGATAACATGACATTTATTAGCTGTTAACTGATACTGAAATATACCCCAGTTAGCTTAGGAGATTTAAATGACATTACACACCTGAAATCAATTCTTCTTTGCCACACTAAAACAGTAAACAGGAAGTTGTGCTGCGCAGCCACTGTCAACTACTTTTTTTTTATGAGTGGCAAAGAAGAATGGAGAGATTCGACAGAGCTAACGAAATATCTACATTTGAGAATATTTTACACTGGAATGTCACCCCAAATAGTAAAAAGGTGATGTCTAAGGAATTAGATTTTCTCAGATTTTAGTTTTCAAGTTGTTGTTGCACTCCTGTATTTTAGTATTCTAATTAAATATTTTTTATTTTACTCCATTATGAGCACGTTATGTTTTAAAGGAATTATTATTTTTATGCTCTGGTATCAGATCAGTACTTGGTGTCGGCAGTTATGCAAGTTTAGGTATTGGAATCAGTATCGGGAAGTAAAAAATGGTATCGGAACATCTCTACCGAGTACTGATCTGATACCAGCGCATGAAAATAACAATTCCTTTCAAACATGAAGTGTAATTATAATTTAGTCAAATAAAATGGGAAAATCAAATTCTTTACACTGCGCTAAGTAAGCTAACAGGGAGGTACCGTTCAGTAGCTAATATATCACATGGACTGGCATTTAATGAGATAATTAAAAATGCTTGTCATCTTTTGTTAAAGCAACAGTCTGAAACCCAAAGATAATCAATTTATTATCATAGAAGGCAAATTAAATAAGCATAAGCATAAATTCAGACCACAGTTATCAAGAATTGTAGCAACCAAATAAAACTGTTTCAGCTTCAGAAGGGAAATTTAAGTTGACTTATTTCATCAACTTGCTTTGTCCCCTCTCAGGTCTTCAGTCAGAGGGTTTGTACAGAATATCAGGCTTCAGTGAGCTGATTGAAGACGTCAAGCTGGCTTTTGACAGAGGTGAGTGTGTTTTTCTAAAAGAATTTCCCTTTTAGCATCACTTAAATAACAATAAAGTTACAATAAAACCATATTCTCAGAGTTTCTTTTCCATTTGACAATCACTGAAAGTATCTGATTCGTTATTTGGCTCATTTGTTTGGATGATGTATCGACTGATTTACTCCACAGACGGGGAGAAGGCAGATATTTCCCCTAACGCATACGAGGACATCAACATCATCACCGGAGCCCTTAAACTCTACTTCAGAGAGCTGCCTATTCCCCTCATCACTTATGACGCCCACCCACGCTTCATAGAAGCTGCAAGTAGGTCTCCACGCTTTCTTTAACTTATTACATAAGATGGAGGAATGAATGGAAGAACAGAAGCCAGGCTGAGCTCTGAAGGCACCTGGCAACAGGGACAATGTGTCGTGCATGTGTCACAAATCAGGAAAAGATGAGGGTGAAACATTTTATGTCAGGTCTTTTTCTTTAAATTCTGTTGCATAATATTAATCCAATACCCAAGTGTCGAATAGGCATTGGATGGTCTTTGTTTTGAACTCTTGGAAAACTTTTAACTGTTCTTGTTTTTCATGTGTGCTGCAGAGATTGCAGACCCAGAAAAACGGTTGGAGTCTCTGCACGAGGCCTTGAAGCTGCTGCCGCCTGCTCACTTAGAGACGCTGCGATACCTCATGGCTCACCTCAAGAGGTCTGAACAAATGAGTCATGGTTTCACTTAAATTTTGGTTGCTAAGGTGTTAAAGCTTCAGTTATTTTGTTTAACGATCCCTTGATCTACACTCTTTCCATCCAGAGTGACCCAGCAAGAGAAGGAGAACCTCATGTCCAGCGAGAACCTTGGCATCGTCTTCGGCCCGACGCTGATGAGAGCCCCCGAGCTGGACGCCATGACGGCGCTCAACGACATCCGATACCAGAGACTCGTGGTGGAAATGCTCATCACCAACGAAGATGTGTTGTTCTGAGAGGTGGCGAGTGGAAAATTGTTCCCCAAAATGAGGAGAGAAAGGACAGAGAGGTTGGGAAGGTGCTTCTGTGCTTTGCCCTCCTGGGAAAACATGGAAGAAAAAGTGACTTTTTACAAGAAAATGAAGAAGAAACACATTAGATAACTTGACAAGGACAAAAAAGTACCCTTCCTGCTTTTGTGAGAAGTTTGAAGCAACAAAGAAGGAAACAACTACTTGCAAAGAAGGAACTAATTAAAAAAACATAACTGAACAGTTAGATGGTAGGATGCAGCGTTTCCCTACATCTTATGACATTATCAAAATATTCATCAAACTCCATGAACAGACTTGAAGCTTCCACACAAATGCAAAATTTGGAACTAAACAAGAATTAAGTTACTTAAACAATGAGTACTCGTAAAGACAAAGAAAAATTAGCGGTTATTATCTCTTTAAATTAGCTTGGTGGAAAGAAATCTGAGAAATTCATAGTAGCATTGCAACAACACTGCTTTGTCTGTGTAGGGAAACACTGTGTGATCCATCTTGATGCTCATATCCTCTCTCTTTTAAATGGATGTCTTGACACTTTACATTTTTCTTCACTGGACTCATTTTTAGGGGGCGAAACTAGCCTCTTGGGTTAGCATTGTTAGCATTTACCACAGCCTTTAAATGACATAGCAAGCCACAGCTTATGAAAAAGTGTCCCCTAGTGGTCACTGATGGTTATAATGGATAAATACACAAGTGCTGCTTTTCGATCTTTGTAATTCTGTTTTCCTTAAACCCTTGTGGTAGGAAGTGGTCAAGGTGTCCATTTATTAAGAGAAGAAGAAGCACTGACTTAATAACAGTAGACAGCTGGTTGAATGAATGAATGAATGAATGAAAGTTGATGCGCACTCATTCCTCTGAAAGGAACTTAAGTGACTTGGACCTATTGTGTTTTTATTCCTTTTTTAAAAACTCTTTACTTTACAGCTCCCCCTTCTGTCCCTTGATGGAGCTGTAATTATACAGCAACTTTACACTAACAGCTTAGTAGTTTTTTACTTGCTAACATAGAAAAAAACAGTCTCCTTTTATTGTTTTTTCATGTCGTATTGTACACTTTTGTTTAAAAAAGGTTTCGCTAGTTGTGTTGGTATGTGATTGCATCCAATAATGGAAGTGACGGAGCTGTAAATTAAATAGTTAAACATTTCTTCCTGACGGTTTCTGAACCAATCCTGTGTTCTCTCACCTCTCTGCCTGCCTGCTTCGCCCCTGAGGGTGAAATCCTCTTGAAAAATGACACCTGAATTTCATCGTCATGTCATGTAAAGGGAGGATTTGGGGAAAAAAAATTCTGCAGCAATATAAAAATATTTAATTTTAAATGTCATTCAGACATCTTCACATCACCCCGGGGGCAGATGGTGATGAGGGGAACACATCATAAGTGACTTGAAACATAAATATGTGAAACAGTGCTTTATTTTGCTTCGCTTTGGTTTGTCATTTGTATAGAGCAGTATTGTAATTAAGCAGTGTTAACAAGCAGATTTTGTGCTCATAATACTAATTGAATTCCTCGATCGCGTGTCCCGGATGCAATTTAACAGATTGAAACACATTAATAATTTCAAGGCCTGTCAGTTTTATTGGCCCGAGTGGGATGATTCAGACACCCGAAGCAGGGATGCTTCAGTACCAGACTGTTTGAAATTTTATCATTTGGTCCCTCGATGAAAATTAAAGCAAAGACGCTCAATAAAACAAAAACTCATAATGTTAATTTCTCTGCATCCTTGTCTGCAATTAAAGTAGTTATGCTGCTTCCGTCTCTGGACGTCACAGACATGTTTGCAAAGATGATACAGCTGCTGTCATCCATCTGCTGGCTTGTCCAGCTGCCACCACATCAGCGAACTGTGAAATCTTGAGAATTAATATTCCTTACACATGAGTAAAAAAGGCCAGTAGAGGTGAATTAATATTTAATACTTGTCTCGACAGGTTTCCCTCTTTTACCTCTGCCTTTACAGACAGTGAAAACCTGAGAAAAATGAGATTTTAGCTGAAGAAAAGTCAGTCATACAGATGTTTCTAAGCATTGCATAATGAAAAGTTTGCTGTGATATTTCGACCATGCTCTGATTTGATTTTGGGAAGGTGTTGCCAATCTGTATTACGAAGGCGTGTATTTGCCAGGATATTTCTTTTTTTTTAAACTAGTGCCATTTGAAAAGGTCGGAAGCCTTTTTCATATAGCCTGACCTCTGCTAACACACACTAAACCCCCTTTTTATTCATTTCTACCCCCATTTCTGTCGGGGGTCACTGATTACTTTTTCCCAGTGCGCTTCATTTTAAAGCAGTGTCGACCCACCAAGCATCACCGTCAGTTTCACAGAGCAACCCGAGAGTCAGGGTCGTAAAAATCAAGCGCACCCATGAAGGGTTGAGTGTAAATCAAAACTGATGTACCATAAAAATAACATCATCATTTTTCTAACACTATTTTCCATTTGTTCTTAATTTTCACTGTATTTTGACTTTATGTTTGTACTAACTACCATCAGACTAACACGATGACAGCTTGTGAGCCTTCAGTGATCTGTGACACTTGCTCTTTTTTTTTTTTTTTTTGGCATCATGAAATGTCTTTTTTTTGTTTGGTTATTGTCATGCTGTAAGTATTTTCTATATGGTTTATGCATGGTGAAATTAAATTATTAAATATGGCTCTCAGTTGGCACATATCTTGTTTGGAATTGATTATGTAACTTTTTACTTATAATCGGGGTGGATTACTGCATGGGCCTACCGTGCCCTGGCCCAGGGGCCAAAGAGCTCAAGGGGCCCTAAGTCGGAGCCTCTGCGTGAAGTCACAACTTTGCATTTCTTCTCAGTCAATGAGCTTAGCCATTCATGTCAACAACAGAGCCCCAAAAGTCGTAAGAAAGAGCGCCGCAGTAACAGATGACAGCACATTTAAGTGCAAGTACTGTAAGTTTTGCCACTCCTATGTACAATTATTATATTAATATAGCACATACTACAAGTAAAAAGAAAAAGTATGCAACTCGGATATAGTGGCCTAGCACTTTCCCCACAAGTTAGTAACTTGTGGCTACAAGTTATTAATGCATGGGAACGAGTTACTAATGCGTGGGAACCACAAAACCAATGTGGGAACATGCATGTTGTTTCTACACATTAATAACTTGTGGCCACGCTATAATTTTTTTCCTCTGTGGCTCCTTAGGTAACTTATTAAAGTAATTCCTGTAGCACAGTAGTTAAACTAAATTTGTGGTTTCGTTTTTTAATTGTGTGGACAAATTGTGGTTGATGTAAGTTATTATCTTGGTGTTACCTAACGTCACGCACAGGTTGTTGCCTCGTAACATCACGTGACGTTGGCTCCTGTCAGGCCAGTTCGGCCTTCATCCTCCTGTCGGCTGCTGCTTAATTGAAGGCGCCTCAGAGTCTGCAGCGTAAATTAGGGTCGATGAAGCAGCAACGGTGTGGACACAACGCAGTTTTACGCGTTATTTTTATAATGTTAGAAAAGGTAATGTGTCACGTTGAGTAAAAATTAGGATTATGGACAAGTTTCGTCGAAGGAAGAGGACCCACTGGAGAAATTTGTTCGCTCGTGGCTCTGGGACCTGAGACTTGTTGGTCGATCGACGGGAAAGGAAAATGCAGCAAAATGTGTTCAAAGAAGCGAAATTTTGCAGCCAGTCGGTGAGTTACTGTCACTGTGATACATTTATCAAACATAGTGCCTTTGACATGTTTTCAAATTACTTTAAACTAACGTTGGCTGATGGAGTTGGCTAATTGAAGCTAACGTCAGGTAAGACGTTTGGGCCTGTGCAGTTAATAAACAGCTAGCTTAAACGTTAGCTGTGAAGCTAGCGTTAACGATAAACTGTTGCGAAGGAAAAGATACGCAGATAACTTAACGTTAGTCTACTTTACTCATTAATTTGCCTGTTCAAGAATTAATGTGAATATAAAGCCCTTTATCGTAGTTTTTTTTTTTCGAACGACCGTGATGCAGCTTTACGCAGCTGCCAAATGTCGGACTGGTTTTCGTTGAGCGTGTGCCGCCTGAAAGTCGAAGTTTGAAGTGATGGACTTGAATATGAATAACGTTAACTTGTTAGTTTTTCCTATCCTGTCATGTAGGGCTGGGCAATATTACGATATATGTCGTCTAACAAAGTTGAACGTGTATCGTGTAAGGTTAATTTTCTGCAACATCGCTTATGTCGTTCAGGGTTTCCCGCAGTGACTTGACACCACCCCACCCCCTACAAACACACACACTACTGTTGTATTAATGTTGCCAAAAACAAATTAACCTCTCCAAGCAACTTGATACTGAATATTTTAAATATGTGCCAATGTTCCACGACCAGTTTTGGCAAAAGAGAAAAAAGCAAGAAGGCTATTGGAAGTACTTAAATAACCTCATTAACACGGTCAGTTTAGCAAAGCACTTCGAGTTGCCACGGCAACATATTAAAGAAATGTTCAGTGGTTGTTGTCAATTCCCCTTTTATTACAGCTAAAGCCTGAAATTGAATGAGCCAGTGAAGTGCGTTTGATAAGTGATTTCGTTTGTTTTCTTCGTTTGAACGTAGGTTGCATTGAGCTGCATTGTGATGTGTTCAAGTGCTGTTTAGCAAAAACGGGTTTTTGGCAAAAGTAACTTCCTCACAATTAGTTAAGTGTAATCTTGTAAAATACAGTGTTAGACAAAAAAGTAGAACTATAACAAAGGCAACAGCGGTGGGCGACATTGCCCAAAAGTTCTGGCAGTTTTCACAATAACAGTATTGTTAATGATACCACAAAATACTGGTTATTTTTTATTTGCCAATTTCAAGAACATTACTTTCTCAATAAGGCCAGCATGAACGTAATCATTTGCCTTCAACAAATCCAGTAAAAACAAATGTGGCTATACACATGTACACAAAGCTGTAGTTTTCTAAATTTCTATTAAATATATTTCTGTATTTATTCTTTGTCCTTCAAAGTGGAATTGAAACTTGGCCCACTATTTAAAAAACATAAAAAGAGTAAAATGTAATAAAGCAACACCAACACCACAAAAAAGACTTCTGCACTTCATGCTTTTCACTTCTCTTCAGCCCACTTTATAAAATTTGTCCCACTGTGGAATAGAAGTAAAAATACAAGAAAAATAAACATTTCTTGTCCCCCCAAAAGCATCTATCTTCAATTTAAAATGTTCTCCAACCTTTTAGTCATCTTCTTCATCTACTTGTCACTTATCACCCTCCCTCTCCCCGTCAACATCCATAACTTTCATACATACATTTTCAAATGTTTTTA
>JAQFJA010000017.1:4857499-4869485 GCA_029874485.1 Naso brachycentron
CAGCAGTTTTCTTTGGGACCACATTCCCTCAACCGTAACATTTCCATCTTCCTACCCACAAGTGAAGTCGTACCTGCAGCAATCCCAAAGAAATCGGCTGTCTGGCTGCAAGACATACATACAAAGCACTAAAAATTTTAAAAGTGTAGCATATATGTAAAAGGAACATATATACGTTGCTGTCAGTACCATTTACAGTAATACCTTGCTCTGTTTCCTGCTGACGCACCCTGACAGTTATCTACAGCAGGTAAGACACTGACTAGGCATAAGCGCCTCATACAACCCCACATAAAATAAATAAATATATAAATAAATAGCTATCCCTTTAAGTGTGACAATAATGAAAATCAAATCAACGCAAATATTTCTTTATTTCTTTATTAAACCAATGTCTAACAAAAGCAACAAAGAACAAAATTCACATACTTAGGCACAGTTTTCCATTTAATGCTGTGCACCATTGTCCAAAGTAAAGCAAAACTAGGAAGAGAAAAAAATTGCACATCCACGGTTTGAAGGAATAAAGTACAAAATGAAAAAACTGACATGATGGAATGGGTATTAGTGTGAACATATTTTCCAATATTTCAAATATTAATAATTGTGTACTTTGTGTTCTGCATTTTGGAAGGAATTTCATCATTGACTATTAACACACAGAAATTAACACAATCCCAAGTAATCAGTAGTCAAACAAATAAATTACATAGAATACTGACAAACTGACAAAAACCTTTCAAAAGAATTCATACGTATAATAAACAAAACAAGACAAATAATAACATCAAATGGTCAAATGCAAAACTTACAAATTTTTGGCTTTTTTAAATTATGAACTGAACTGAGACATGATGTGACTTATTTTACTGTGTAACGAATATGAAAAAAAATTTTTAGTTTAACTGCATTTTAAAAGCTGCAAGTAGTGTGAAGAGATTAAAAATAACTTATAGTAGTTATGGTATGATGGCCCCAAATACATATCCTAACATTCTATTATCTTTATGTATGTTAAATGTTGCTGTTTTTGTGTATTTTTTTCTTCTATTTTCTATTAGAATTATTATCATTATTATTTTTAATTGTGTTGTTCATCTTTATTATTTCTTTTTCTTTATAAAAGAGGCAATGTCCCTTGAATTAGCGTTATGGCTTTTTGACCTCTTCTGACACATCTCTTATATTTTAATAATGTGATTTTATGTAATCATGTGTGTGCAAAATTAAAAAAAAAATATTGACAGCTGTGAGTAAAAGCATTGTACAATGAAACTAATATGTTCATATGTGCCCCGTATACAGTATACAACTGTAAAGCAAATAATGAGTGAAAAGTGTATACAATTCTGTAACATAACGCCTCATTGTTCCAGGAATTATTCTAACCATGTTATGATAGTGTTAAGATATGATATTGTTCGTGGACAGATATAAGAATAAATGCACAATGTAAACATACAAGAATTATGTCAGCTGAGATATTTGTTAGTACTTTTGTTTTACTCTTTGCTCCATACTACCCCTGACCCTCACAAGAAACTTTGCTCTCTACATTTCAAGACCAATTACTGTGAATCTATTGATGTATTTGAGTATGTTGATTCTCTCTCTCTCTCTCTATAGACTATTCTTCCGCGACTCATTGTAAACCATCTAACTTGACCAACATTGTACCATTGAGAGTGCAGTAGTTTTACCATTGATATGGCAAAATTTACCATCACAATGTCATTACTATTGCTTTGTTTCTACACATTTCTTACATAGGGTACAGTAAGTATCCAGAAAATGTGGAGTGGACATATTGACCAGCATAAAGTCCTGCAGCCTGGTCAGATGGCAGCTGTATATGCACTGTGTCTCCTTGTCGTAATGGGAGTACAGCACTCCCTGATGCCTGATCCAGCAAGCCCTTTTTGTATTCATCATATGTGTACATGACTGGCTCATTGTTCTTCATCAAGGCCACCCACACATTACCTCCTTTGCAGTGAACATGGTAAGCAAAGTAATAGATCCCTGGTATGCTACAGGTAAAGATACCAGTTTGTGGATTGTAGTCCTGATTGCCATTGTGCAGAAGTTTGTCAAAGATGACCGGAGAGCCAACTGGAGGGAATGGATTTGTAAGCTTAGCTGTGAATGCAGGCATCTCCAGGCCATTTCCACCAATTGCACCTCCATTTTGTGGCTTTTTGTAACCTTGTTTTTGGCCATTGTATGGGCCAGTGACAGGGAGGATCTGTCCAAGGTCAGGAGATGTAGCAGGTAGTCCTGGAGGACCTGGGGGTCCTGGTTGTCCTGGTTGCCCTGGAAGTCCAGGGGGGCCACTTGGGCCAGGGTTACCTTGAGGACCAATATGACCAGGTAGTCCTCGCTTTCCCTCACCAGGATAGCCAGGTTTACCAGGAAGGCCTGTTTCACCTTTTGGCCCTGGCAGGCCAGGAGGTCCAATTGGTCCCCCTGGTCCTGTAAGCCCTGGAATACCCTGTGGTCCTTGATGGCCTTTCACTCCAGGGTGCCCCACCTCCCCTCTTTGGCCAGAAAGTCCTCCACCACCAGGGGCACCTGGTAAACCCCTTATACCAGGTTCTCCTTTGGGGCCAATGGGCCCTTGAAAACCTCTTGGCCCTGGTTGTCCAACCACTCCTGATAAACCTGGCTGTCCTGGAAGACCTGTAAGCCCTATTTCACCCTTTATTCCTGGATATCCTTTTGGTCCCTCAGCACCATCCTCTCCCTTTTGCCCTGGAAAACCAAGACTACCAGGAGGTCCTATTGGACCTGGTGAGCCAGGCATACCACTAGGACCAGTGCGACCGATGACCCCAGGAAGACCTCCATGACCTTTATCACCTTTCAGGCCTGGAGGTCCGGGGAGACCAGCATGTCCCTTGTGCCCCTTAGGTCCAGGAAACCCTGGTTTACCATAGCCTGGTAAGCCTGGACCCCCTGGTAAACCAGGAGGGCCGGGTTCCCCTTTCCCTCCAGAGAACCCTGGTTGCCCTCTTAAACCATCTTTTCCTGGTTTCCCTATTCCTGGCAAGCCTGAAGGCCCTGGAAGGCCTCTTTCACCAGGTGAACCTGCTAGACCTGGTTCTCCAGGTGGTCCAGGCTTTCCAGGTATCCCTGGTTGTCCAGGTAGACCATTCAGGCCAGGTTTACCAACCCCAGGGATGCCAACATGTCCAGGTGGACCTGGTGGTCCACTAGGTCCTTTTAAACCTGGCAAACCAGGTAGACCATTTCCTTTGTCTCCCCTAGAGCCTTGAGGACCAGGGAGCCCAGGTAGACCTTTTTGGCCAGGCTCCCCTGGATTACCTGGCTGTCCAGGCAGTCCCTGACCTCCTGGTTTTGAAATTCCAGGGAGTCCAGGGGGACCAGGGAGCCCTGGGGGCCCAGGAAGTCCAGTTGGTCCTTCACCACCACCAGGGCCAAAGTCACCTTTTGGCCCTGTCAATCCGGGTCCTCCAGGTTTTCCTGGCAATCCTGGCATGCCCGGTTTTCCAATTCCTGGGTAGCCTTGAGGACCAGGTGGCCCTGGCTTTCCTGGTAACCCTGGCAGTCCCTGGCCTGGTAGCCCGGGGGGGCCCTGTGGACCTGGTGGTCCTGGGGGCCCTGGGGGCCCCTGAACTCCTTGTGGTCCTTCTCTGAGACCTTCTCCACCAGGACCAGAGGGAGGTGGCCCTTTAGCCCCTCTAGGAAATGTCTGTCCTGTTAAAAAGAGGAAACATTTGGTAGGTAGAGGTAAATACTTACTTAATCAATCAATACAAATTAAGAAAAACAAATTTGACTTGTCACCTTGACTTGAAATAAACTGATGTGCATTTATTTGTGTCTTATACAAAAAATATGCATAATATGCATAAAAAGAGATACATATACACACACAGACAGACACAGAGATACATAAATTGATCAATTTAATTGTCATTTGATTCAAATATTTAATTATTATTTAATCGCATCATTGTCCAAAGTTAACTTGCGAATAATTGCAAATTAATCACACTTTTTTCAGTTCTAAATGTATTTTAAACAGGTTAATTTTCAAGTCTTTGATGCTCTTATCAACATGAGAGTGGACAAATAGGCTTGCCTTATTATTGCAGCAGTTTAAAACTATGACAAGTACTGTGATATACTTGATCCAGTACTCGTTGCTCTGCTATGTTCTGATCATGGTTTGATTGCTCATGTCCATTGTTGTTGCTATGAGCACCACTAGAGCCCCTTCAGTCTCATTTCCATGTCTTATTGACTATAAGTCATAAGTGTCATATTAGACTCTCATCCTACAGTCAGGAGTCAGATCACACTATAATAGTATCCCACTATAATACAGACTACAATATGATGTTAGAAAACTGAGTTACGGAGTTATTTGAGCGAGGAACGGTGTGCTAATGTAGCTAGCCTGGAAGCTAACAGCTGACTGCAACCAACTAACATTAACATGGAGCAGTACAAACCGCCATCACTGCTAATACTCACTGGTAACCTCATAATACTGTCCCTACAGACAGCAAATATTGTCCAGAATTTATACATACTCCTCTACTTTAGCTTTCTTATCTCAAGTCGTGTATCTTTTATATGTATGTCTACAGTGGTGTCTGCATCACTCCCTGATTTCTCAAACTCTGGGGTGGGGGTGGGGTCATAAAGAACATGCGTGCGTTAATCGCGCTTCAACAAATTGACATTGAAAGGAATGTATGCTACTGCATTATTATCACATTAACTTTGACAGCCCTAAAATACATACATATGTATAGTTCTGGCTCTGTGTGGTCTGTATGCTTTATTCTCCCGTCACTTCTCATCTGTCCTAAACAAGAATCATGGGAGAGGCTTTTGTAGCGGGGACTGCTGATGGAAATAGATATCAGCCTGACATATTGTGTTTAATGGTTTTGTTTTGACTTTGCATTTTTTGTTAGATGTAATTCACTGTCCTCATTGTTAATTATGTCTTCTTTGTCCAGAAATTCTAGGATGTTTGGGGTTTTAAAGGTGTAATTCTATAGTTAATATGGGTCAGTGGTGGACTGTTGTTTGTCCCATGGGGCCACCTGAAGTGAGGATCGTAACATACATACATGGAAACACACATGAAAATATTCATTCGAAAAGAAATACATTCATTCATACATACATATAACAAACTAACATGCAAACATTCATACATTCATTCATACATAAATATATACATACACACATACATAAATTGTTATGGCTACATGTGCTCTGTGTGGATCTCTTCTCTTGTCCCCTCTACCTCTGCCTAGGTTTGCTACAACTTAATTATCCAAGGAGTAGGACCTGGCCAAGGAAAGAACATGCTTAAAAAACTCCTACACAAACATCAGAGGAGAGGCTTCTAGAATTTGGACTGCTGGCGTTGATACCTCACATCCTGAGATATTGTGTGTCCTGGTTATCTTTTAACCTTGCATCTTTTGTTCGCATGAATCGAGTGTCTTGGTTTTTTGTATGTCTTTGTGTTAATAAATCAAAGAAAATGTGTGGTTTTGTCTTGTTTAGCAATAAAAATAGGCTCATGATGGGTTGCTAACATACATACAAACATACACAGTGACATACTTACTGACATACATTTATACTACTGTAACATGCATACTAACACACACACACACACATATATACAAAGCATTCATACATACCAGCATAAATTCACACATACATACTAACATACATACTCACAAAAACACAAACATATTAACACATTTAACATGCAAACTTGTGTATTTACTAACATACATTCATACTAACACACATTTATTTACCAACACACATACTTAAAGACTTACATGCTTATCAACTACAGCTGCAATGATTAATTGAATATAGATTAATCAATCAATAGAAATTTAATTGCCAACTATTTTGGTAATTGATTACAGTCATTTTTTAGAAAAAAAAAAAGAATTAAAAGAATTGCTGGTTTAGCCTCTTAAGTGTGAGGATTTGCTTGCTCTCTGTGTCTATCTGGGCTGCTGTTTGGACAAAAGAAACAATTTTAAGAAGTCATATTTTGCTCTAGAAAATTGAGATAAGCGTTTTTCACACTTTTTTGACATCTCATGGAGTAAATGATTGTGAAAATAATCAGCAGATAAAATGATAAAGAAAATACATTAGGTGCAGCCCTTTTACCAAAATTTATATATTTCATTATACAGACTGACAAACAGACAACATTCATACTAAAATACATACATACAGTACATACTCAGTCATACTAACATACATTTATATTAACAAATACGTACACACACACACACACACACACACACACCAACATACATGCTAACATAAATATTAACACGCATACCTACCAACACATTCAAACATACATATGTACCAAGGCACATACTAACCAACATACATATAAACTCATATATAACATACATACTGGCCAACATACACACTAACAACATACTGAACGTAGGCCATGTACTAACAAAAATACATACACACTTGCCAACATTCATACATTCCAACATACATAATAAAATACATACTTATTAGCATATACACACAAACATACATACTCATAAACAAACTTACAAACATCCATACTAAGTTACACTGGCATATATACATGCATATATACATACTAAGAGACATACATGTATACTTACCAGCATCCATACAAACATACATACATACACAGTAACACACATACATATACACATACAAACTTACAAACATACATACATACTAAGACACGCATACATTCCAATATTCATACATACCAACATACATACTAACATACATAGTAATAAAAATACATACATACTATACATATATACCAACATACATACATACCTACCAACATACGTACATATATACTAAGATAAATATAGTACTGACCAGCACACATACTGACATACATTACTTTCACTGACCAATATATATAGGCCTGACAACATCATACTCACAAATATACTTACTAACATACATACTAACTTACATTCGTACTTACCAACATTCATACAGTCTAACATACAGACTAACATACATACTTACTAATAAACATAGAGAACAAACACACATATATACCAACAAATATACTAACCTAAATACAAACGAACATACTCACCAAAATCCATACTAGCATACACACAGAAGTGCTATTATACATACATACAAACATACATACTCACATAGACCTATATACTTAATTAAATACATACTCGCACATATACCTACTGACATACATACTAACATCCATACACACTAACATACATACATGGATACATACATACAAACCAACATATATTCATACTTACTTACATACATGCTAGCACAGATACATATATACCAACAATTATAGATATTAAAATTCATACCAACACATAATACTAACATTCATACTGACCAACACACATGTTACATTCATATATACTTACCAACACACATACTAAAATACATACATCCATTCTTAACAACATTCTTCTATTCCAACAAACATACCCACCAAAATCCATACTAAAATACACATACACACATTCAAACATACGCATACACATTCTCATATAAATGCTATTCCAACATACATACACATACACATTACACATAAATACATAGTTACTTATATAAATACATATAAACTTACATACTTACTAAAATACATCCATACTGGTATACATACATGCTAACACACATACTAACATTCATACATACTTATATAAATACCATAACTTACCCACATACATAGCAACATACACACTATCTTACATACATACTAATACACACATACAGAATTACCAACATTCACACATAGGCTACATGCATACCAAAATAAATACTAACATACAAACTCACAAAAATACCAACATCCATACTAGCATACATACCAACATACATACATCCTTGCCAACATTCATACATGCCAACATACATGCTAACACATACAAACATACTCACCATAATACATACATACTAACATAATAACATGCATACTAAAAAACATACAAACTAACATACATACAAACATACATACTAACTAACATACATACCTACATGCAAACATACATACTTATCAACATACACTAATATTAACATACAGACATAAATACTCAAGCATATACTAACATACATACTCACCAGCATACTTACCAACATACATACAAACATACCTACTACTACACTCACACATACTTACCAACATACATGCTAACATACCAACAAAATGGCATATACTACTGACATACATTTATACTAATACATGCACACATGCACGTGCGCGTACACACACACACACACACACACACACACACACACACACACACAGTGTGTCTTAAATCGCCTATTTTTGGAACTAACCACTTAATATATCAGTGAATATGGGTGTGATAAGTGCATTCACACTGACAAGTATGGGAAAATGCAGTGTACCTCTAGCACACTCAAAACGGACCAAAAGCTTAGTGTGGATTGATGAACACTTCTCACCCTCCACAGTCAGCAGCTTCTCAACTTTTTGCTGGCTAATTTTATCCAGCTAAATTGCTCCTAGCTACGGTGGCACATTTTGCTCAGACATCGAAGTTGTGGTGCATGTTTGATTTATGTGTAGTACACTGTCATTTTTACTGTAGAATATTCTTCAGTATTAGATGTAATGTCAGAGGCTTGACAAGTTTTAAATATTTATGAAGTGCAAAAAGGCAGGGCGCGATTCGAGACAACACTACCCTGTTGAAATTAGAGTGCATCTGCAATAATGATACAGTGTGTACGTAGTGTAATACATTTAAGTATACTAACGGAAGTATGTGATTTGAAACACACTGATACTAACATACACACTCACAAATAAACATAGCAACATACGTTTTGACATACATATCCACAAATACATGACAACATCCATACATATCAACCTTCATACATACGAATATACATATTAACAAACATGCATTCTCAGACATACTTATAACTATATATACAAACATGCATACATAATAACATAACAACATATAACCACATGCATATTATCTCATACATATATACACACTAACATATACTTAGATACATACCTACTAACATTCACTGACATACATACAAACATACTAAAATTCCTACTTACTAATATACATACACACAATATACTTACCAACATACATACTAACATACATGCTCATATACATACAAATCAACATATATACAAACATACATACATACTAACATACTTACATGAATACGTACTAAATGTGAGGGGCCCCTTGAGAGAAAAATCACACCTGCTTTCACATGTAACATCATAATTTCACATGTACACCACTATATTCTTATACAAACACTACTATGGAATATGACAGAAAATAAAAGAGTATCATAGCAAATGATTGTAAGAGGGTATAGTAGTGTTTGTGCAAGAGTATAGTGGTGTACGTGTGTAATTATGTTGTTACATGTAAAAGCAAGCGTGCTTTATTTCTCAAAGTGGGCTCTTATACAAGAACACATGTACATAGATCAATATATATAAACTTACATTCATACTTATACATACATACTTACCAAAAATCATGGACTCACAACATACACACACATATATTTACTAACAAATCTACTAACATGAAAATCATACTTACCAACATACATACAAACACACATACATACATTTATACTGACATGCACACTTACAAATCTGACAAATATACATACATACTCACACATATACTTAACATGCTTACCAAAATACATACTTAAAATACATACCTACTACACGTTAAAAATACATACTAATGTACATACTGACAAACACACCTACCAACATGCATACTACATACATAAATAAAAACTGACTAAAATATATACATTACATACATACACTCACATATATACTTAATATGCTTACCAACATACATACTGACATACATACCTACTAAACATATTAAAATACATACTAATATACACACTGAGAGACATATTTACCAGCATACATACTAACGTACATCCATACATACCAACATTCGTAGTGACATACATACACACACAAATACATACATACAAACATACATATACACTTACATATATTCTTGGTAACATACATACAGTACATGTGTATCAACATTCAACTAACATATATACTAACAAAAATACTTGCCAACATACATTGTAGCATACATATTCACATACAAACAAATTTACATACATACATACATACCAACATACAGTCCCACAGACATACTTGCTTTCATAAATACCAACATACATACTTATCAACATATACTAAAATACAGACTTACTTATGAAGCATACTTACCAACATACATACTCACATACATGCACACCAACACACACACACTTACTTAAACACATGCTCAAATACAGTAACAAACACGCCAACATACACAATAACATATATATTTACCAACACACATACCAACCTACATATGACATACAATCATACAAAGAACACAAAGAAACAAACATGTAAACATACCTATGTGCAAAGATTTGGTGTTAACTTTCAGAAATTAATAAAAATGTTTGAAAAGTAAAAATGTCCTAATAATTTTTGATAGATTGGTATTTGATCAATAGTATATTACGATTTTTGGATAAATTTTTTTTAGGATTTTCCTATTAATATATCAAGCAACAGTGTGATAATTGAAGATAATTACTTAATATCTGTTTGACCTTACCTTTGCTATCAGCCCGTGGCCTCTCTTTGCCCTTCAGCATAGGCAGCTGAGGCAGGAGTGCCCCTTCTTTGCCGTACTGCAGGTGTGGCATCTCGTTTCCCATATACTGTTGCTGAGGGTACCCTTCATTGTACTGTGGCAAGGGTTGGTGCTGCTGTGGTGGCTGCTTATGTCCATAGTACGCCCCACCATGTGCCAGGCGTAATAAACACAGGTGGAAGGCTGTGATGAGTAGACAGAAAGAACGGAGGGATACAGCGACCATCTTCTGCAGTGGAAAAGAAAATAAGGTAAAATGTAACACTGTATATAAGAAGAAAATAAGGTAAAATGTCACATTGTATATAAGAAGAAAATAAGGTAAAATGTCACATTGTATATAAGAAGAAAATAAGGTAAAATGTCACATTGTGTATAAGAGAAAAAAATTAGGTAAAATGTAATACTGTGTATAAAAAGAAAATAAGGTAATATATATATGCACATAGGTTTCTTTGCAACTCTAGGGATGATTTTTTGGGGGGTGGGGGTTGGCCCGTTTTATATAGTCCATTGATACATAACATACATTCATACTTCATTTGATATCAGAGCAATTGATCCTTAGGCCTAAACTTTCAAGTTGTTTTCAGTTTTCATTAACAGTACATAGAAAAGCATGAATAGACTATGTATGCCCTCATACCTGACATTCATCGAATAAACTGATCTCATATTTTATGTTTATTATTCAGTCACATTTATTCTTTGCCACTCAGTCTTGTCATCTTTATTAAACCAAAATAATTTAGGATTTTTGTTTTGCATCTTACAGATGCACACACATAGCTGACAATAAAACTAAGTGCAGTGTGTCCTTATAATCTCTGAAGTCACGTACATCATGCAAAACTACGACCCCAAAGCCAACATGACCCTGGTGACAGACCTTTTTTTTCAGAATCTAGAAAGCTCCCCTAGAGCCAAAAAAGACATTTCAAGTGTTTTCCACAAGCCTTGACTTTTAATTAAAAGAGTTTCACTACTTTAAGTTGCTCATTATGCAGTCTGCAATATGTCGATAACAGCATCAGGATATACATATAGAAGAGACACAACATTTAACTCTTCTATAAAAGCAGAGAATCTGCCTCGATGTTAGTTCACGACCAGCAGGCTGTACTCTTTCATCTTCAGCTGAGTCAAGAAATGCTTTCAAAAGCCAATACACCGGCTCTTAAAAAACTCACTGTGGTCAAACCAAAAAGAAACAAAAACCCTCCACGGCCTGACTTTAAGCAACCTCCCTCTTG
>JAQFJA010000017.1:4870243-4880471 GCA_029874485.1 Naso brachycentron
ATAGTGGTTGAAAAAATGACACCATTCACAGTTAAATTGGTCTCCAATAAGCTGCGTTTTTACCGTGATATTCTTTGCCACCGCGACGAGGATTTTGCAGAAAAATGTAAAATCAGTGAGGCTCTCTGTGCTAATTCTCCTGTCTATGCTGCGCTTCTTAGCAACAGGTGATGTCAGCGCGAGCTGATTAGCTCATTATGCTCTGATTTGCCTCTGCCAACAACGGAGTGTCTGCAAACCACACCGTCAGTCAGCTCGAGTTCGAGCTGAGTTTACTCCGCCGCAACTTTCCCTGCAACTGTTTCATCTCAGTTCAGACTGGACTTAAAAGAGAGAGAGCGACAACAAACGAAATTAAATGCGAGCCAGCGCAAACGGTTGCTGCGAAGTTGCTTCCCAACAAGTCTCATGCCACAGCTAATGTTAGCTTGCTAGCTCATTTGCAGAAGTTACCTACTGCAACCTTGAGTGCATCACGTTAAAGTCTTCCCTATGCAAAATGACCCATTTTAGAGAAAAATATGTTGTTGGATTATAATTATGAATGCATTGATGTGTACATCACTTTCATGTTACTGGTTACTTAATGTATTGTTGGTTGGCTTGTGAGTTTCACCAAGGGATCAATAAAGTCTCATCATTATCCAATGTAACACATCATAATTTATTCTGCAATAGTACAATAGACGTCTTAAAATGCACAAAATGGTTGTTTTTTTGTAATTAGAAGCACTTTCTGAAAAAACAAACCACATGTTACTGTTCTGTCAGTGCAGTGTAAAAAACTTAGCACACTCACAGGAATGCAACAATCACCTGACACGAGGCGGCACAAGCGCCAAGACACCATCTGAGGAATGCACCTGTGTGTGTCTGTGTGACTATTTGCATGTGTGTGTTAGTTGCTGTGGTTGTTACCTAACCTTTACAAGAAAAAACACTCCTCTCTATCAATCATGGAGGCTTTCTACATGGATTCTCTTGGACGCCCATCTGTCTGATGGAGTTTCTGCAGGCAAGAGTCACATGAGATACCTCACATCTTTAGGCAAACTGGTAAAATTCTCAGTTTCAGCTTCAAATTTTTAATTATATAATACTTAATTAAATGTATTAAGTTATTTTGAGTGTTGGTGGGATAAAAAAAGCAATTCTTAGAGATTTTCTTGGGTTCTGGGTAATGATTACAGCCCTGCTTATATCCTATTATACAGCAAATACAGAGAAAGGAAAATAAAAATGTACATAAAGACAGCAGTAAGGGTGGTGATTCAACAGAGGGCGCCAACTGCATTTTTGAATTGGATTTTCAACCCATCAATACTTTTATTAGTCTTCTTGTTTACTGGTGTTTTTCACAGACTGGGTGGAGAACAAAATGTTCTTCAACTGACAAAAAATGTGCAAATTTTCCTGACAAAGACTGCGTTTGCTGGCTGATTTAAAACACTTTTGCACAATCAGATTTATTGCTGTTTTGTATGTAATCAATACTGGAGACTGGTTTTGTGTATCACGCTTGCCAATGCAACAACAGTTTCTCAGTGCATTATTTCCACAAACCACAAGTCATATTTTGAACATATTCTGGACCTGGAGCTGTTTTTCTTCTCTGCATTCGCTGCCCTCTTTGTCTCCAAGCAGGTGATTTATCCCAACTTAATCAACAAGTTACGTTTCTGTTTCCACCCAGTGCTTTGCCTGTCTTTATGGGAAGGAAGTATCACTGAGTTTTCTCATAGAAAGTTGAAAAAATGAGGCAAAAAGTGCATGTCTGCTCAGCCTGCTTTGCCTTTTCAGCATTCCTTCACATCTCTTCGATCTCTTTGCAGAGCGAAGGCCAGAGCCGCCTTCAGAGGCGTCCACAGCCTCAAAGTCAACAATTCAAACAAGGGGTCAACGACCTTTAGGGGGATGGGAAAGCCTCATTTTTAAGGTGGTAATACATTTTAAAATAATGCCCCGAATAACCAAGTGACCACAAAGGGAAGCAGCATCCGGCTGAGTTTCAAATTGCAGTGTTTGCCCATTGCTCCTCTAACCTTTGACATACACATACGTACATGCACGTAATTGCACTTAAACCTCCCTCTCACTCATCTCACTGGCAGATTTTCCCTCTCCTACAGCTCTGAGAACCACAAGTCACCCAACGGCTGGCCACAGTTTTTATTTCAAGCTAAGATGGGGAGCCGGAGGAGAATTATTTTCCTATTAGCTTTGAGTTCTGTCAAGTATCTGATGTCAGTGGGCAGCATTAAAAGAAATGCAAAACTAAGAAGTACTTCAGGTTTTTACAGAAGTTGTTCATATGTTTATAGAGAAAAAAAAGGTGGTGGAAAGAATACATTTGAAAATATTTGGTCTGAAGAGAGCTTATATTGCACGCCATGTTCCTCAACATCGCACCATCCTGCACAGCAGGAAGGAAACACTTGTGAGGCGTCTCAGACTTCTCCAAGTTTTCGCCTGAACGTCGTGCAGTTTTGCCACGTTTTTTTTTTTTTTTTCTTGCTCTCTCTCTCTCATATTTGCACAGGCTCTCAAAGAGACACTCCACTTGTGAATGATTATTTTTATAGGCAATAACAACGTTTGGCTAATAATCAGATCTGATCGCTTATACCATGCTTAAACCACAGACTCCAGTGGGGAATTCTGCAGTTTGCAGCTGCATAAATAGATTTTGTGTACTGAGTAAATCAGACAAGAGCAGCCCAAACTAAGCAACGGGCCACATGCTGTCTCCCTACTTCTGTTTCTGAACCTTTCCAAAGAACAGTGGAGGAATGTAGCTCTGCACATTTACTATGTACTGTACAAAAATACAGTTGAAAATACATGTACTTTTTCCAGTTTTTGCTAATTTACATTTCCACCTTTTACATTTTCACTGGATTTTTTTTTCTAACTGACATATTTTCTATTTTCTATTTACTTCACTACATTTATCTAAGTCTGTTTTTCAATTGCGCTTTGTGTACCCCACAAGCATAAAAACTTTTTATGATATTTTTCTTCTTTCTTAAACTTTCAAGCATTTCCAATCACACTTTTTTTAAAGGAGCAAATTTAAAATGAGTTTTCCTCTAACAAAAATATTGATTTCTCCTCTGATCTTCTCACATGGTTTCATTTAAATAAATGCTTGAGGCCCAAAGAGGGAAAATTATTCAATATTTCATAAAAAGCAAAGATCACTGGAAAAACTTAGAGAAATGAAAATACTTTTTTTTATACTTTCAAAATTAATCATCTTACGACCGCTTAGATTTTGTCTTGTGACTCTGGGATCTGTGCTAGTTTGTGTCAGTTTAAGGGTCTTGGATGGGAAAAAGTTTGGGAGGCACTGCAATAAAGGCTGTGAATACTTCCTCCAGCCCTGCCAATAAATCTAATGAAGGCACAAAAAAAGGCTCAACACAAATTTGACCACAAATACCTCAGAAGATTTCTGACATCTCAAGATAAATGCTTTTGCCATTGCAACACACGAGCCCTCAAAAATGGGCAAAGTGGGCAAATGCAACCTTCCAGAGGAGCAATAATCTGTGAAATTTGGATGTTGACAGCAGTCCAATGTGAAAAAAATAACTGGGTGGTGATTATAGCAGTCTGATGGTTTCCCCAGAGCATTTCCTGACTGTAACGCCATGTAATGTACAGACTTGTACAAGTGATCAGTCATGAGGGTTTCCGGTTGTCTGCATTTGCAAACTTTCTTACTTTTTTATGCACACTTCTATTTATTGAGGTCATAAAATGACCTGGGATCATATAGGGTTTGCTACAACATGCATGTATTGTCTGACTGGTGACAGTAATGGGATACAGAGACAGTCCTGGGGAGCTTAATGTGTTACGCAGTCACTCCGTAAAATATGCCACTCAGAGAAAAAATATGATCCTCCCTTTCCCTATTGTCCAGATGTTTTTGCAGGGGAGTATTTACGAGGGATAATAAGAACTACGACTCTGTCTACTTAGGAGTTTAGATAAGATACTCTGCAATAAATCTGCAAAATTTAAAGCTGTAATTCTAGAGTGGTCCTTTAAAACTGAGCTGCCTCTTGTTGCATGCAAAGAGAAAGAAACGGATCGCTATGGCAGCTTATGGGAGAGATTAATCACTCCTAGAACAGGGTCCAAATTGCCACAACAGCAGTCTGGACGTCATTTATTTTTCATCTTTTGAGCAATGTCTGAAGCTGCAGAGCTCTGCACGGTAGCAGCAGAGGGTCGGGACACATGGCCCTGAATCACAGAGGCTGCAGCTGCGGGATCAAGAGACACATTCCCCCTGAGCTACATAAACACTTCCTGTTCAGTAGGTGAGAACTGTGAGGGAGTCTGAGTGCGAAGCCGAGAGGGGAAATGCCGTCAGGAGACATTAACAGAGTAACAAATATATAAAGTCACAGCCAGCTGACAGAGATGTCTGACTCGCGCCCTGCACAGATTTTCCTGCAGTCTGAGAATTACAACCAGCAGGTTTGACACAGGTTTGCTTCATGCATCCTCTGTCCTAGCTTCCAAGTAACTGTAACCTTAGCACATTAGGTTATCTTATAAAAGCACTTTTTAATTTGTAAACTCAGGGCGCTGTGATTTGATTTTAATAAATTATAAATATTAAATGAATTTCCTGCCTAGATATAGATAAGTAGATCGATACGACTCTCATATCGCTGTAATAAATATAAAGTTTAACAGCCGGTGAAGGTACCAGATGTACTCTGCTGGATCGGCTCGGGGTCCTGCGATTACAGAAGATGTATCACATTATGACTGGCTGTGCGGTGGTCCCACATTATAATTGGTTATCGCTTTCAGCACTCAGTCTGTTCTGCACATGCGCAAGAAGTTCATCAACTACAAGACTAACCTAAAGTAAACCTGATGCACAGGACGAGCACATCTGGTACTTACACTGGAAACAGTTAGCTTAGCTTAGCATAATGACTGCAAACACAGAGGGAAACAGCTAGCCCGGCTCTGTCCAAAGCTAACAAAACCTCAGTATCAGCACCTCTCAAGTTCACTGTCATGCTCTTGCCTTGTTTGTCAACTCTGTACAAAAGATTAAACGTTTTGCAAAATAACAAAAAATATTGCTAAATCAAATCTTTGCGGGTCAATAAAACTGCTCTCTGCACTAATTTTTTTTCTTTTAGCCTTGAAGTGAAGCCTTCAGTGTCAATAAGCTGTTTCGTTAAAAACATGGCAAACGCAGCCAATTCTTGACAAGCTGATTTGGTTTGAGAGAAACATGTTTAACATTTTTCTTCTACTGGACAGCGAGAGCTTGGAGTGGTGAAGCTGATCTGGGGCCAAAACCTAGAGTTCACATAAGAAGATCCAGCTACCCTGAGGCCCTTGGACACAAACCCGACACAAATGTATTCATTCGCTGATCAGAAACTGAGAAAATCGTTTGCTTGAGCTGTGATTCATAGAACATAAACTTACAGTGTTTGTGTTCAGTTTCATCCAGATCACAAGTCAAACATCTATGTATACTTAGACTTCTAACTCTAAACTAATTTTCTGCTGAGGTGGGGACTCCACCTTCTCTTTAATGTAGAAAAAATCTGCAGTTGCAGAAACACATGACAAAAATGCTGAAAAAATGCGAGCATTCATCTTGGGAAGTTTTTGTGCTGGACATGAAACCACGATGGAAAAACTATCACTCAACTCTTCAAAAACAATCAGGCATACGTCCAAATGTACTGCTGCACAACCCAAAACTGTGAAGCTCTAGATTTTCTCGATTTGAACTTTGTTGACCTCTTCACATCTGCAGCACGGTATTGTGCGGGTGTGTGTGTGTGTGTGTGTTTCCACGGTGCTGCTGCCTTGTAATAAACGACAAAAATCCATAACAGCATTGTGCTGATGGCAACAATCTAAAAGGGTGAACAATTAAACAAGAGTTACGGTAATCAAAAACTATCAGCAAGGTAATTGTACAACATGTACAACCTCAGCTATGTGACGTTACCTCTTTTCACCATAATGAAGAGTTTCCTCTCCAAGATGGGAAAACATGATCACTTTAAATGGCACTCAGGAGCTGAAAGTTAGAAACAGCTGCAAACAATCCAAAGTCCCATAAAAACTGACCTATGTGGTATCTAAAATTTTATTAAGAAGCTTCTCCCCTCAGCTCATCACACAGGCCTGTGAAGCTCATTAGCTGGAAGCACATTTCCACATTTCTGCTCGCATCAAAACATACCTGGTTTTCTCCCGCAGGCTGCTTTTGCATGCAAGTTATAGCAGCGATTATTAAACATTTCCACCCACGTGCAGCAGAAATACAATCCAACAGTTTAACGCTGCATATGTTAACATTGTGATAAATCCACGTCGGGTGGGAAGCAGGGATTCCCAACTGTTTCTTGGCAGGTGCACACTTATGTGATCAAGTTATGCTGAAAGGATTGACAGGCAAATAAACTCAAAAAATGCAACTTTTTTGCAGCTTAGGGTCCCAATTATTATATAAGCAAAGTCATTTTAAAGCCTAAGTCAAAAAAAAGAAGAACACTAAAGACTAAGAACACTTTTGCATATTTAAGGTTCAAGTCAGGTAGGAAAAAAAGGCACCTAAAAGATTTCCTGAAGCCCAAATTTTCCATCTCTGACCCACTTCTTAGAGACAATTTGCCGCCAAAAAGCCTCCTTCAAAAAGTGCTTTTAATCCTGTTTTCTATTATGTATCACATATATTTAAAACAACAGCAACTTTAACACTGAATCCTCTTCTTCCTCATATGTAGGATGAAAAATTCCTCAATTTTTCCTTCTGTGTTGAAAGACATGCAACTAAAATTATTAAAACGTCAGGGCATTCCATTAACTGGTGGTAAATCCTGTCAAGATGCTGCACCCTGCATTTATTTTAACAAGCTAAAGCCTGAGTTATTCCTCCCAGGTGTCTCTTTTGGATTTTCTTTGCATTTGGAAAACTGTCAGACATTATCTACAGAGAACTCTGTCAGCAAAGGCTTCGCAGCAGTGAGCTCTGTGAAGGATGCCTCACAAAAAAAATTTGGAAGTGGAGAAAATGAATCGCTTTGTTGCTCTGCCTCTCCATCTCCATGTTCTATCCCCAAAATATAGTGCAGTTACTTTCATGACATGCCAAAATCTATGTACGAATTGTTCCAAGAATTTAAACAAGATATGATTTATATGTTTCTCCATTATAAGAAAAGGGGAAATTACCCAGAATCAGACCACAACATTATGATCAAACTAAAGTTTGATTACACCGAAAGAGCTACTAAGTGGTCAGCAATGTTACTCTTGTGCCAAAATACCTAAACATGGCAGCCATGCCAACCAAAACATGCTCAAATCCTGCTGTGCCAGTGGTGACGCATCACTTACCTTTGTGCGTGTGTGCTGCTGCTGCTGGGAAGTATCACAAAGCTTTGAGGAGTTTGGGACGGGCGCTGAACAGCAGCTCTGGCGAGGGTTTGGCTTTTATCTGCAGGTGGGTGGAGCTGCACGAGCTGAGAGAGGAGAAGCACTGGATCTGTGCATGTATGTTAGAGAGGGAGGGAGAAAAAACAGTAAATCAGATCTGTGCGAGAGAGAAACCACCACTGGCAATGCATGTTTGCAGCATTAAATGTTATTAGTGACCGAATCAAACTGAGGCAAAAGAGGGAACCCAATCAGCTGCACATCTACGGATCACAAGGAGGAAGATTCTCGTTTGACTTGGACCTCTCAGTGCATTCTTTGCATGCAAAGAAAGTTTTAAGGGCAGGGTCTCACTTTGGTTTTGGCTGAGGTCAAAATCTAGCTGAGAGGAGAGGTTTTTGTGACTACTACAGTGCACACACAGATACAAACTAAGCACAAGGTTCATTAAGAAGCTATTCTTTAGCTTTCATTAGTAAAACACAACAGTTTTCAGGACTGAAATGAATTTAAACATGTTTAAATTTAAGTATATCTTTTTTCCTCTGTGTTTTACTTGAGCATTAAAAAAGGCAAAAATGAGATAAATCCCTCTGCTAGTACACTGCCTTCACATTTTAATAATGTTCATAGTTACAACAAGGTCATGCGCACAATAGTCTGAACTTAAAGTGGTCAAGTTGTAAGAACACCTTTAGCTGAAATCATAGCTAGCTAGCTACAGCTACAGTCTGTGTCTTGAAGCCACCTAAGCTAACAGTTTAGCTAGCTAGCAGGCAGAGTAATAGGCTACAGAAAAAAGGGATGCACAATATTAAATGCTTGTGGATATCAATACCCAAAAGTAAAACCTTTTTTTTCATTGTAAAGGACACCAAGTCTTGCTTGTGCTAGAATTTTTTTTGAAACAGACAATGAAACAAACAACATTTGACCATTTTCTACCATAAATGATAAATGTAGGCCTATTTTTTTTATTTCAAATGTACATTCAGTAATCAAAAATTTAAAGTAATTTCAATGGATTACATGTACATACTGTGCAAAATGTATTTTTAACAGTAAAAACAAGCTTCATGTGCCTTTTTGAGAGTTACAAACAGCAACAAACTGGTGACAGACAGTGAGCTCTGTAGTGAATATGGAAAAAATATGCCCCTTTTTAATGGAGCTTATACCTCTGAATTAAAAGTAAATCTTCTAATTCAACAACACGTTTGCATGGTGGCTGATATGTATGGCCCATATATCAGCAATTTTTTTTGGCTGAAGTTTTTGCCGATACCAATAATGAACTTTTTAAGCTATTATCTGCCGATACTGATATCATGCTAATAATATTGTGCATCCCTAAGAGGAAATACAAATACATTTCCTGTAGCCTCAAAAATGAGGCTACAGGAAATGTCAATATTTTACAAAAACAAATCTAAAAAAAAGAAAGAAAAAAATACAAACAAAAAATTAACTTTTAAAAAATGAAATAATACTCACCATTAACCGAGAGCTGATTTATTTCAAAGGCCTCCGCCATTTCTGAATGTCTTCAAGACGCCACAACTCGTAAGCTCTGAGCTTTTAGAAATTTTCCAGTTTGACAGTCGTGAATAAACCTCGAGAAGGACGTTCATTTGAACGCAGTGGAACAAGACACACACAACCCATTTTTGAGGTGGCACCACGCTTAAAGCCAAGATTCTGCAGTCATGCTAGCAGCTAATAAGTTCTGTTGTTTTAAGCTAATGCTAACACTAGCAGTACTGCAGTTGCCATGACATTGTAACCAACAGCCATACTAGCAGCTCTGTGAGGGGCATCAGTGCTTAGCACTTAGCACTAAAATCTAAAGTTAGCATGCTAACATCCAGACATTTTGAAATTTAGTCATTTTGCATTTTAGTCAAGATCTTATCATGTTAGCATGCTAACACATGACATTACACCATAGGAAGTATACAGCTGAGGCTAATGGGAATTGTGACTACTTTTGCAAATTTCTGGTAACTGCCCTTAAAAAATGCAAACTTTGACCAGCTGATGGTGCTAGAAAAACATTCAAGGCAACTCAGATGTCAGTAGGATTCAAACTTTTGGATCGTGTGTAGAAACCCAATCTGGTTTGCACATACAGCTCTGCCTTCTCACATGACTCTTCTCTAGAGTTTTGGGTGTAAATGTCGAACAGATTTTGCTTTTTATTCCAAATTCTTTACTGTGTGGAAGTAACAAGCAGAGACAGAGGGGAGAACATTCACACTCTGAACAGCTGGTTCACATTTGAGGAATTATTCTTTGTGTTTTTGTTTGTGTTGCTATTTCAGTTCTTTAGCATGTTCTCCTCATGCAGGAACTGCTTATAAAGAAAACATTTTGGTTTCTCCCCTGACTGACTGCACTGACAGCTTCTTTGTGCTGAAATTCACAGTGCTCGAAGTAATTTGCACTGCAAAGAGGCATGACCTCACTCACTGGTCTGTTAATGTAGAAAAGATTTAGTTGTACAAACAGTATTTCCCTTCATTATCTACAACCTACTTTAAAAATCAATATGAAGCCATTCCTCACTTTTCTTTTTCTCTCTTGCATTCACCAAAGGTAATTTTATGAACTCCAGAGCAGAAAACTCTTTCCCTAACATATAACAGAGAGAACAACAAGCAATCAGCTATGTGGAAATACTGACCTCATACCTGAATGCATGCAGACTTCCTGTTCATGTAGATATTAACCTGCGACTTAGATCTCAAGGCCAAGTTGCCACAGCAAACCTTGGAAATGACTTATTATCCCC
>JAQFJA010000017.1:4887663-4903041 GCA_029874485.1 Naso brachycentron
TATGAGGTCTGGAGCTCGGTAAAAATTTTAGAGAAAAAAAAAAGAAGCTGCAAACAGCACAGTAAACACATAAACACACCAGACAGCTTTTAATTTGAAACGACACACAGCGCAGGTAATGCAGGAAGCTATCTGAGGCAGTTTCGTACGGCGGACCACGGTAAACAGGAATCCAGTCGACAGGAAGAAGACAAACAACACCTTGAGTTGACAGGCGAGGTGAGTGACAGCTTCTTAATTATTATCTGACAAACGACTAAGCTGCCCACTGTAAGTTCAAGTTTAAGAAAAAGATCAGTTCTTTCTAAGTAACGTTAACGTTAGAAGCTTCTGCCCTGACATGAAAGGATAACATTAACGTTATTTTGCAGTTAGCTGCTTCATGACCCAATAAAGTTACAGGAGTAACTGTATTTGATTATAGATGATTAGTTTGTGTGTAGTGTATTGGGTTGGGTTGTGTACTTGTGCTTGTAGATGTCATTTTGGTGTGAATTTTGCTTAAACTGTTAAAAGAGGTGTCTTTACCTCTCACCTCAATACATATGAATGAAAATGGGTTTCTAGAGTCCTGACAACAGAGAATCTCTCTCCCCTAATCTCTTTCAAAAGAACATAATGGTTATTTTAAACTTACTATACAGTAGCCTACCATAAAAAGCTATAACCTCCCCACATAGATAATTGTAGGATTATGTGCAGCCTATATACTATAAAGTAGCTACTAGCTACAGTGGTCCAAACAGATGTTAAAATGCATTGTTTTGTTTGTTTGTTTGCTTTTGTCAAATAATGTAAACATACTCAACCGTTGGGCCAAGTTTTTGCCTCCACCAGCTTTTTGAATTCCCGGCCCGGCCTATATCAACATGATTCATCCTCTGGGGACCATGAATGCCTCTTTAAAATATCAAAGCAACCTGTCCAAAAGCTTTTAAGATATTTTGGTCTGAACCAACCAAACGTTAGCTGCGCTGCTAGTGTGGCTAAAAACACGTTTACCTTTACTCTAATGGGAAACTTTTACTTTGAAAAGATAAACTGTTTCTCCTAATGTTGACATTAGTCTTTTTTGACAGCAATATTTTTGACTCGTCCTCGCAAGAAAACACAGGTGCACTAATAACATTAACATCGGTTCCCTTCTACTCAAGTTTCCCAAGGAGCCAAACCAATGCGACAGTGAGCCAGCATGCACAGCACCACTAGAATTCAGACATTTTTGGATTTATTATTTACACATGTGCTTCTCCTGCTGTGACATGTCAAAATTTTCTTGTGAAAGAAGCCCATTGAGTTGGAAATACAGAAATGTGTCAATCACTAATGTGGTTTTAGCTTTACTATGCGCTTTGAGTTAAAGTTCAGAGACAGTGTCACAGCTGCTCTACTATATTTCCAGAAATTTTAAGAAATATGTTTTTGATGAACATGAATAATACTATAAATGCTTGTTAAAATGAATTTGGCGGCACAGTAATGTACTGAAAAATAACTCACAGAGCATTGTCCATCACCTGAGTGTTTAGAGCCCAAACTACAAACTACTACAGGCAGATTTTATGGTTTTCTTAATCCAAACTCCATGATTGTTCCTCACAATATAGCCTGAATTTTCAGTTAAAGAGTATTTTTTAGCAGAATCTAATGTCCATTTTTAACTGAATTTGTCATGTGCACACAAAGTGCAATGCAAACTGGCTCTTTAAGTTACAGTAATGTATTGTAGGCTTTTAGAGAAAATGGAAACCCTCACAAACACCAAATCTGGGCTTACTCAACTGCACAGAAAGTAAAATGTTATCATTAGGGTCTCACAGTGAGCAGGACTGTCACTGTAGCATGCTGCGCTGGACAGCTTGTGAAAACATAATATATGAGAGTGATCGTGCCACTTGGAAAGGTAACATAACACCGTTTATTCATTTTGTCACCGTGTGTTTTCTCTCAGTGAAGTCAGGCCAATTACAGAGCGAGCTGAAGTGCACCAGTTCCACGTGATATCACCGGAAAAGGATCATTAGCCGCTAACCGCCTCTACCAACATTCCCTGTGGTCATTAAGTCTGCATGGAGACAGAAAAAGCAGGGTTGTACGAGGGCAAATCACCTCCTGGCTGTGCTGTAAGCCCCCCTTTCTTGCTTTGTCTGTCACTGCACTGGAAACATGTCAACATGTGGAATGTGAATGGATCCCAGCGTGGATGTTTTCCCAAGTATGATGCAATCGTCTAGGCTCAGCGGAGCAGGGATAACTAATTATTTTAAAACAGTTTGCTGGCTGATGTTAATGCTTCAATTAGCTTTGGTTCTGGGAGTATAATTTTAAACACTGTAACACTATCAGACATGATCATTTCGAGACGTAAAATGTTTCCAGAAGGGTTGTTATTAACTTTTGCTGACACACCCACTTTTCCCCAACAATCCTTGTCTAACAATAGTGTTATTGATTTCATACATTTCCCACAATGCAGCACAACTTTAACTTTATAGACACATAGCTACCAATACTGTTAACAGAAAGCCTGTGATGGTTAAAACACTTAAACATATTGACTACTACTAATGGAGGAAAAACGTATATGTTTCATTCTTTTTTTCTTTTAAAGTTAAAACCTTTAAGTATTTTTTTTCTACAATCAGAAAAGATCAGTATCCTGTTCTGATGTAAAATCAGCATTTGGCCAAAAAGAGACAGCTGGAGAAATGCAAGTTAGACCAACAGAATAGATTTTTGTGAAAAATTCAAATGATTTTGAGTGTGTTTTTTCTTTAATTGATGCACTAACACAAATCCATAGAGTTAGGGACATGCTAAAATCAAATCTGAAAAACCAAAACCCAAATTTGATGCTGCAGAAGTTGACATAACTTGACTAGTATGAACCAAACGGTGGCAATGAGATAAAAAGCACAAAGGAAAAACAGATAAAACAACAATATTTTCTGTTGTTGCTGTGATTAACAGCTGTGTTTTGCACTTGGCAGTTATTTTTTCTGATTTGTTTCCGGCCATTGCGCCAAGCTCAAAAAAATCCAGCACCCTACATTTCCCACAATGCAACTCAGCATTAATAGCGTCTGTTGTTTGCCATATACTTGTGTCTGAGGACAGTTAAGTTGTATGACTGGGAACCTATTTCCATATGTATGCAATGGTACATGATGATAATGAAGTGCTTGTTATTCAGGCCAGTACATACATATTGGGCTACATAGTGGCATATTGTCAACGCAAATCATTTTAACCTTCACTTCAAGCCAACTCCAACCTCTACATCCACAAATAAAACATAAGAAATGAAAGCATCATAGTTCATTCAGGTATTTGTTAAAGTCTCCATCAATAGAGCTTTTGTGTGTCTGTGTTTCTGGGCAGGAGTGTAATGGTTACCTATAACAGGTTCAGAGCACATTATGGCGAATATGATCCATAAACGTTTACTTTTTCTGCTTCTCTGCAGTCTGTCAGTCACCAACTCACACACTGCACATTGCCTGGCTGCTGCTTCATGCCCGCTCTCACACACACACACACACACACACACACACACCTGGACACACCTGCCTGCCAAAAACTCTGTCTGAACAAATTTGACTGGACAAGACGATAATTAGATTAACACTATCGGAACAATATGTCACTTTAAGTCACAATCTTCTAGTTAAAGAAAAGGAAGTGCACACATGATTTTGTAAACATTTGAAATGACAAAATATATTTTTAGTGGAGAGAATATTAATGTATGATAATAACAACAAAGGAATATTTGTCATAGCTATGTATTTTTGTCAAAACATCGGTAATTCATAAAAAATTTAGACTAAACATTTTATTTTGTCTGAACATTTAAATATGTTGAGCTTAAGGATTTTCTCTCTCTGACTTTTCAGAATAAAATGAGACTTTCATGGCCTGTAATAATATCCATACTCAAGATAAAACTCTCTTTCCACAGCATATGCACAGAATTATACTCCTTATATCCAAATTATGTCAACTATGGGCGCACTCTTCATCAGCCTTGAGATGAAGGTTATCTCTGTCCGTCAAGATTACTGCATGTATACAGGAAACAACCACAGCTTTGGGAGAGACTCCCTCTCGAGTGTTTTATTTATTTGGCTGAAAGTTTGCGCCAAACGCTTTGGTTTGCATTTCATTCCTCAGCTGCCCTTGGAACGGGCGCCAGATATGTGCGGACTGGAAACCCCCGGTGTTCGATGGTGGGAAGTAAATTAATAAATTTTAGGTGGATCAAAAAAAGAGCTTGCTCACAGCTTGAGAAGCTGCTGAGTCACTGTCTGTTCATCTGGCCCGCGTGTCCTGCCAAAGTCTGGGCCCACTGGGTTTGGGACAAAAGTTTGAGTTTGCCCTAAAAGCTCAAAAAGAAGCTTGATGTGGAATTTCCCCCCTTCTCTGAGAGACACACATGTAATACTGGATGCATACATACATACATTTGTGAACACATGGCTACACCTAAGCCTGCTGAGTCCAGAAAGTCCGACATCGATCCCTCATTTTCCCTCCGTGTCAGTTTCAGGTCGTCTTTGCATACAGTTTTTCATACAGACATGTTGGAGGCCTGTGATGAGTTCCTCATGGGAATGCTGTTTGACTAAGACCACACAGGTTTTTCAGAGCACAACTCAAACCTGCAGTGATATTGAAGGTTCAGCAATGTTAATGTTGTTCTGGAAGTTGAAAAAAAATACCAGTGGTCGAGCTAAATGTCAACAGGCAATGAGAAAAGTTCCAAAAGTGTCTGTATTGTTAAGGGTGAATGTAAACTCTTGTGAAAACAGACATACGTGTTACTTTTTCATATATATTTTTTCTAAATATTTAAAATACAAATTGCAATGACAACATCAGTTCATCTGCTAATCATTATACTGCATATAAGGGCTCGAGTTAATATTTAAAGTAAACTTCTCTTACACATTTGCCTGCAAAAGTTAAAATATATTCTGTATTAAAGGTTTATAAACAAAGACGGAGTTCTTTCGCCCACATACGAGCTTTTCTTCTACAACGCAATTATAAAAGGATCCAGACGGCATAAAACAGAAGACAAACAAAAGTTTAACAGCGATTCCTTTGAGACGGTAGAGCAGCACGGTGTGGATTCAGGAATTAGCCTGCAACAAGAGGTCATGTCCAGGGGATCGAGCAAATGTTTGCTTTGTACACCGTACAAGTGTTGAACTCTGCATTCCCACGCTCAAATAAACTTTATATGGCTAAAAATAAGACGAGTAACAAGTTACAAGCATATTTGTCTCATAGAGGCTTTGCCTCACTGAACATATGTTCTGGTTAAGGAGTGTGTTTCGAAAATCAAAACTTTTTGGTCATTCAGGGCCTGTTTCTACTTCACCTGAGCTCTGCGCAGCAAAACAAAACTAAATTTGAGTTGAGAAACAACTACAGCCTGACTTAAACCGCATGCTTGACAGTTAAAACTGTCCAGCAGCTCATGTTTCATTTTCAAAATAATAGGTAACATAAACACTTCTGATAAGGATATTTCTAATTCAATATCAAACATTTGTTGTTAGGATACAGTACAGGGCATTTATTGGCAACAGGCAGGATGTATTAGGGCTGCACAATGTGTACAAAATAAAATAGCACAGTATTTTGGAACAAATAGGCCTACATAAATATCAATATTGCGAAAAATTTAAAGACGAAATAAAATAAAAATGCATTTTAAACCCTTTTGTGTCACATCCCTGGTCATACTGTGGACCCATTCTTATATCATTTTTATCGATGTTAAACAAAATCTGCCAAATCAATGGATACGTAGAGAACCAGCTAGTTTTTAAGCAATCATATCATGACATCTACCTGTCAGTCATATTTCATATTTCAGAGCTAAAATTCATCAGAGAGTGAGACAGATAGATTCAGACAGTGACAGAGACAGACAGCTTTAGAAAGAGACAGAGAGATGCGGAGTAACGTCATAATGTCGAGGTAGGTAGTTAGCCTCGCTAGCAACAGGATGGCTGAACCAATCAAATTCCTCCCAGAGTCATACCCCGCTTCTACATCCTGTTTGAAGCCGTTTCACTCAGAAATACATCACTACATGGCAGTTAGATTCTATGAAAGTACTGCTTCAGGGCGTCTTTAAGGCCAGCATCTGCTATTTACATGCTTGCGTAGCTACTGAATGTTGTGATTTAAACTTCTCTCTGCCTGCTCGCATTTAGAACAGTTTAATTTGAGACTGAACTTGTTCCAATAAAGTCACTACCAAACCTTTAGCACCAGCTGTTTAGTGAGGGTGTGTGAATAGATTTCACAGTGCCACTCACGGATGTGTCTGGTGACACCCAAAATTGGCACTACATGGCTAATTCATTAGCCAAATTCATTAGCCTTACAGTTCAGTTAAAGTGATTCTTGTAGTGTCCACACTCTAAACTTCTCATGTGAACAAGCTCATGTTAAGTATCTTTCATGTATATATAAAGCTGAGATATAATAGCCTGAAAAGCCAGACAACAAGCCAAAATTGTGTCTTTTTTATGGAAAAGCAGCTTCCAGAAATGTCCAGCCTAATTAAGGGATCATTTTCCACCAAATAAAGGCTTCGTTTTTCATCACCTATTCATGCTGAAGCAGGTGGACGAGAATTCAGAGCCACCTCTTCAACATTAAGGGCTTTGAAGGTACGCAGAGCATTAAACCACAGGTATTTTGGCCCCATGTTGTGAAGCAGCTGAAGGTATCGTTAGAAATTCTTGTCATGCGTTTTCAGAAACATTTGTCAAGTGCAGGAGGGTGATGCTGAGCAGAACCACTTCTTGTGCATGTGACTGAGACAAAAAGTCAAATTTCTAACTGCCTGTTTGTCAGATGAAGCCCTGTTTTATTTCTGCACTTGGCAAAATATCTGCATCAATATGTTTAAAACAGGCTCACTTTTTACGCCTCGCCAACCAGACTGGGGTGCTGCGATCCCAGATTCTGTCTGCTGCAGGTTCAAAAGCACACGTGCAGATGTGATACAGATATACATACACACATACACCAATTCTACTTCCATCCAAAGCTTCTCAGACACATTACAGACAAACTGCAGCACCCAAGCCATTTTGTTCTTTGCATGGTGCAACACAAAGTGCAGATGCAAGCAAAAAAAAAAAAAGGAGTTTATGCTTGTGTGTTTGTGTGTGTGCATCCAGAAACAGCACAACGGAGCCGGCCACAGGCAGCAGAAGTTGCAGCAGACAGTGCAAACAATTCCCAGCATTCCTCTGAGGAGCAGTGTAAACTGACCCCGGACTTCTTTTCGCCACACAGGCTGAGACACTAATGCCTGAGATGGCCTCCAATGAAGAATCCTGCTTGTAACCAGCAAGGCACATATCATTTGGAGGGTTAATATTTTAATATTTGCTACAAAAATTCTGATATTTTCAGTCTTTTCAATGCCAGTCTAACTTATATCAGTAACAGGCCAGTGTGCAGCAAGACGTGTTAATATATCTAAGGGGTTTTAAATCCTCTCTGGACACCTAATGTCCCTTAAATATAAAAGAAATATATGTACAGCTGAAGGTTATACTGACATTTAACAGTTCTTTACCATCCAGTGGAATGACCTCCAGAATTTGGCACAGCTGAATTCAGCCATCTCTGAGGGACTTTATCACCTCCATCAGGTCTTTTCTGCTCAGTGCTACAGAGCTGTGCATAAATCTCAACCTGCCTGACATCATATTAATGTCAGGGGGATTCGAGCAGCGTTATTTCAGTGTCATTTCAAAGACCAGTAATAAAGATGAGACTGCGTGAGAAAGACAGAGTCAAAACAGAGACGGAACGATAACAAGAACGTAGCCAGGAGAGAAAAAGAAAAGCAGGGGACTACTGTTGGTCTTCGCAGTGGGTCTGTGCCTGCACCCTGTTTGTGCAGCTTCGACGGGCTCAGCGTGCTCTCTCTGCATTCGCCAGGAGGGCGAGTTTTTATTGGCCTGATGTCGTCTCTTGCAGAGACTTTATACACAGTGTGTGTTGACAGAGAAAGAAGTCGCATCCTGAGCCCTGGTGATGAAGGTTTGCCCAAACTTACAGACGCTAAATCCAGAGTCACAAATTTGGTTCTCAGCGAAAAGTATGTTTAATGGGCCATAACTGTAAAGCCAAACAACTCTTCAGCTTAAAAAAGGACTGCCAGGATCAACAACAGCTACTGTCTGATGTTTTTTTTTTCTTTTTTTCAATTTGTGTATGAATTTTAAAAAGCACCATGGATACTGGATACTCATTAATAGTAATAAAAGTACTTCTAAAGTAACTAAAATACCACAGCTTCATGATGTAGGTGATAACCAGCTGTAACCTTGTTCGGTCACTAATTGATTTTAAAATAGCAATTTGGCATTATTCGCCTTTTTCACACGGGTCGCCCTTGTAATTCCAAAATGAGGCTCGGTTGGGCAGCGGAGACGTTTCATAGCAGCGCTACAACACCAGAAGCATCACTTTACCTGCAAGGATGTCATCTTATGCTGCGTCCCTGGCGTAATTCTTACAAGAGGAGGGCGTCCTGTCGGAGGAAAACATTCCGCTGTTTTCCACTCAATTCTAAAATTGGTCGGGAATGGATGAAGTGATGCCTCTGGTGTTGTTGAGCTGCTATGAAACGTCTCCACTGCCCAACTGAGCCTCGTTTTGGAATTACAATGGCGACCTGTGTGAAAAAGGCAAATACTCGTCACCATCTTGGCGTTCCTCAGCCAAAATTGACCATATTTGGACAAGAGGCTGGAGCTGAGGACCGCACGCACTGCCACAAATCTATCCCGACTGGACCTGACTGAGACCCCGAGGTCACGCCGTGTGAGCGACTTGTCAATCAAATGGTCGCTAATAAACTTCATGCTGTATTTAACCAACAACAGAGAACATAAACTCAGCAGGAAACTGTTAATTGAGGCAATAACGTAATTAAAAAGTAAAGTTGTGTTCTCATAAGCTTACACAGAATCGGACTTATTTATGCAAACCACTGAAGACGCCCCCTGATGGCCATTAGAAAGAGTGCAGGCTTCTGCCACCACAGCCCTGGCTTCACTTTTCTAACCCACCCACTTTTTACACCGTTCAGGAAACATACACTGCACGGCTTTTCACTCAGAATTTGAAAGCAAAACAGAAATTGTGAATGTTTCTTTTAATTTTCAGTAAAATCTGACATAATAATAAAATGTATATTTAGACAATCTACACCCACATTTGATCGCCTCTATGATGGGACACTTAATGAGACAGACGCGATCTAATATGTCTGGCACTGGCTGCGTTGGACAGTAGATGAAAGCAATCCTGCGTGTGAGAATTCACCCTCAACTGATTGAAGTGAACTTTCGTCTGTTACATGAGACTCAGCAGGCAAGAGGACTAATTGACTACAGGTGTATTTGTAGGCAGCTGGCTCCTTCTTTAGGGCTACTGGTATTTATAGCATTTTTCACATGAGCTGGCCTATTGTGGAGATGGTGATGTCTGTCAGGGTACAGTATGTGCTTGATTTAGACCACCTAAGATGTTGGCCTTGGACTGCAGATGTCCTAATTCAACAGATTCAGAGACACAGAGGGTCAGTGAAAGGTCTTGATTGTCTTATATTCCTCCTATATATACTTAGTTTATACTTAATTTACTCTGAAATAAATGGATCTGATATATTGGGGAAATACAGAAGAGAAAATCAGCAGTCTTCCACCTGCAACAGCTGTCGCAGCCTTAGTGTGAAAATTTGGAGTACAAGTTGAGTAAGAATGTTTTCTGAGCATTTCGTTCCAATGTAACTTACCATTTGAACTCACTTATTCATTTGGATTTGTGCAGCAATAGTGATTTGATACATTAATTGTACATAGGAGTCACAAAACATACAGTATTTGCATTTAAATACGCTGTCATACATCATTGTGGCGCTTGTCATTCTGTCAACCATGTGTCTCAGCTTTGTTTATATCTGAGTGACATAATGTGACGTGTGTGATGTATTTTCCGCTGCGCAGAGGCCTGCAGGCCTACATACCACAAAATCCGACCGGATGTAGTAGAACATCCTGGCGCTTCTGGCACGCTGCTTTTTGCATACTACATACTGGGACATACTACATTTTTTTCTGGCATATTAAATAATAAGGTAGTGAAGGTACTGGAATGCAGGGGAAGTCCATAGCATGTGTTGTCAGAGAAGAATATGTTCCTAGCAGCTTATGGTGGTGTCCCTCCCTCCATCTGGGAGGTGGAGCAAGTTGGTTTGTCCATGGGGTGCCCCATATACAGAGGCTGTGTCCTCAGGTTCGATTCCACCCTGTGGCCCTTTGTGGCCTGTCATTCCCTGTCTCTATTCCCTTTCAGCTGTCCTATCATAACATAAAGGCATAAAAAAAGCACCAAAAAAATATCACAGCATTGTAAGCTGTGGGCAAGTGAGATCTCAGCCCCCCTCCTCTATTAAATGAAGGTCATTCCACTTTAACATAGATGGCCTCCTAAACACCTCCCTCAAACCAACCATCTTCTCTGTCCAAGATGTGTGTTGCTTTTGTTGCAAGTGTTTGTAGACTGCTGAGTTTTGTCCAGAGGAGTTTTCTCTTCTGTGTTGCGACATGTGCTCATAGAGCTCTTGTTTGGTTTCTCTGATATAGCGATAGTTGGTTTTTTTTAGACTGTTTTTGGAGCTTTTAGTTTAGGGTTTTTAAAATAACTCTTTTTAAAATCATCCACAGTATATTTTCCATTACAGTAGAATGATAATGGGTACAGCCAGACCTTTCCCCGGTGCAGTGAGGATGGCCATGCAAGACTAAGATCCTACAAACTGATGGTATGATCCTGTGGCAAATGATTCCTTTACTGTAGTCTCCATGGAGACCTCCTCTTTCCAGCTTTGTTGAGAAACGTGGGAAAAAGTGTGTTTGGGGCTCGAACTAAGCTAAAGATTTCTTTTTTCTTCTCATGTTCACTATCCAAAAATTGGCAGTGCATATGCAGGCATTGTTCAAATGTTTAGTCTAGTGCAATTTATTTTCCAGCTTGCTCTCCAAAACACCTACAAGACACCCTTCCTTCCTGTCCTCTCCTGTCCTCTCCTTTCCTGATGGAGCAAAACAATCACATCAGCAAATTCACTCTTTTTGCTGGGCATTTTATTCTGCATGTTGGACAGGTTTCTCATGGATTTAATAGGCTACTGTGAGAGTGCTGAAGTCGTTAATCTCCACGCACCTCAAAATAAATCAAGCATTTAGTTGCAGCTATTTCTTTCTACTCTTACCAATGTTCTTCCATGGCAATCACATTATCTAGAGGCCATGTGGTTTAAAGCCTTTCCTCTAATAAATAAACCAAAGCTCTTTCGTGTCTGCGGTCTTCTTCGCTGTTTCAAAAACCACATTAAAGAGGAGTATCCCCTCGTGAAGTGCTCTCAGTCAGTGTAGGATTTTAGTGCCACTGGCCCGAGAACTGAGGGGCAAGATTCGCGCTCTGCCTCCACGCTGAGATTTGGAAGCTTTCAGTCAGTGCAAATGTGTCTTTGCATTGCTAGACTTGGCACGGCTGCTCATACATGTGTCACAGGCCTCGCCTCCTCTGGTCGCAGCCGTCGCTCTCACTAATATACTTTTACAGGGCTTTCCTTGGCAGGGGTCTGGGGACTGTCGTGCTTCGTTCCAAGGTAAACAGAAGTGTTACAGGGGAGGACAGATGGCTCGGGACAGCACAAAATCAGTCTGAAACTAAATAAATTTGTCACACCAAAGACTTTTTGCTGTTGGATTGGACTCCCTAACCTTGACACTGGTGTTTTAACAGATGTTAACCTTCTATTGCATGACTTAAACTTCATTTGATAAACCCAGCCCACACAGATATACAGGCTACATTTTTGCCTCAGGACAAGAACCAAGAAAAATGTGATTTCTGTTAAGCAAATATTAGGTGATAACAAGCAACAAGTGCATCTGATAAGTTTTGCTGGAACAGGCATCAAGTCCTCATTTTGTTAGGTAACAATTTAGTTTGTTTTTCAAACATATTTCAGGAACCTCAGTTTCATTTCTGTGGGATATATAAAGCATGATATGAAAATATAAGTTTATTGCTCGGTGTGATTCTCCCCTAGTTCTCATTTCCAGTTTACATCTCAAAAAATGCTGTTTGTATCCATTATAAGTGGAGAACATCTATCACGGTAAAAGAAATATCAATTTTTACAGAGACTATGAATGTGTGGTTTTTCTCTGTGCGGGTGACGCTACATACCTGCCATTCAAACATGACTGTTGGCTCAATTCTCACTATCAGCAAAAAAAAACAGCCCAAATTCTCAAAGAGGTTCTTTTTGCATTTTGAGACAAAATGTACCTGCGTCCATTATTGTCAGGTGAGTATTGTAGCAAAAACATTGAGCGGGGTCATCTTACACTTATCTTTATAACAGGAAGTATTTTATTATTCACTTATGTGTTAATACTAGACTATAAAAATACTCTATTACAAGTCAAAGTTCTATATTGAGAGTCTTAAGCCCTATTGCCACAGCATTAGTGTTAACTGGGAACCTCTAGTGATTTGTAATAATTGCAGAGGACGTCTGTGAGCTTAATCCCGTGTGAACTGGCCATGTCCGTAATTTGTAAAGCAAAAATTCCACAGCAAATTACCCGCCATATTTCGCCAAACACATAAGTCCTGTGATAATATTAGCCCCGTGTGAATCGACATCTCTGTGATTTGGCAGGATAACAAGTTTTTGTTTCCTCTGCACCTTTTCCCTGCCTCTTTCCCAGTCAAAAGGGACAATGGAGGCTTACTTGGAAAGTCTTGACAGTATTTTGGGTGCAGGGTCAACTTGGTACACGTTTACCGTTTGCAAAAAGAGCCGGCTGGAAGCCGTCAAAAGAGTGAAAACCTGAAAATGATGAGCCTGAGATGGATGACATGTACTGCAGCATGCGGTAAGGAACATTTTTCTGTCTCTCAACATGCTCAGCAGCGTTACGTAGCCTCACACAAAGCCTTGATATCATTTCCGTGACTTATGCCAGTAAATTCGAGTAAAATCAGGCTTTGTTTATCCCGCATGAATGTGCCAATTTCTAAATTACATGAGGTCACCAGGTAACACTAACCCCGTGCGAATGGGGTTTTTATTATACTACTAGTGTGTAAGAGTAAAAATAGTCAAATAAAATCATAAAAATAATATTTTTCCTTATGCAGAAAAAAAAATCTTGATTTAAATTTTTTAAATATTACTCATGAATTGATTTAAAAGCAGAAATTTGGTGCTGTTGTCGGCGTTACAGTGAATTTTAACTGTTTTATACAGGGCTACAACTAATGATTATTTTTATTATGGATTAATCTTCTGATTATTTGATTGTGTAAAAATTAAAACATTTGTAAATGTAGGGATAAAAGGGTTTGAATTACCTTCTTTTGCTCCAAGGCGATGGTGTGCAGTAGAGGATTGTGGTCCCTAACACTGCCCCCTAGTGGTATCTTACACTAAATGCAAGAAAACCAGCAAACAAAAAATAAATAGAATTGGTACAAGTCATAATGTCACATCAAAGTAAAATATGGCACCAACATGTGAAGACTGTTTTGAGCTATTTTTAGATACCTGGTAAAGGTGGGAAAGAGCAGGGTTTTTTTTACTTCTTGCCTTTAAAATACTAAGTACAAAGTAATGTACAACTATAAAAAAATACAACTGTGTGCTCCTACTTTGTTGGGAAGTGATTTCATAAGTGCTCAGATGCAGAAGGGAGTTCATCCAGCCACAAATCAAAAGACATGAGCAATTTGCATAAAATCCATGACCCACAATTCCTTGGGCCTGGATCCTGGCTGTCTGCATGGACTCCTTCCGTAAACAAGATCTGATTTCTGAAATTGACGTATTTGAGGTAACTTTCCCATGCTTCGATTGTGAAAAGCAGTTCAGGGTTCCAGGTCTGGCAAACACAAGCAGACAAACTCGGAGGAACGCTGAGCCACAGAGAAGAAAACAGGAATAACGCAGGAAAAACACGGAAAAAAAAAGGTGATGAACTCTCTGTGGCCAAAACTAAACCAGTTCTAGAGTAAACCCAATGCTCATGATAAATTTGCTGTGGAGGTAAGCTGTTTCATTGTACTTCACAATCAAACATATCTCACCAGTCAGGGTTATGCATGTGTGCATAGTTGCGAGGGGAAAAGGGGAAATCCCTGATCTGAATCTGAGGATTACAGTCAGACTGAAAATGTTTCCCAGATTGCAGGAAAAGTCAAGGATCAAGACCCGAGGTGGAAAAACATAATAGAACTCTAGCTGCTAAGATAGATGTTACTCCAGTTGTCAAGACTTGTGAAGCAAATCCTGGCAAGCGGCGGACAAACCTGACCGTCAGCTCAAACTTAATTTGTAACTTTAGAAGGTGCCTCGAAACATTCCAACTGTCAGCACGACTTTTTTCCCCAACTGCAGCCCCACAGACGGCCAATGTGAGGTGTTTTTCTTCTCTCTGCGCTCAGACCGATTGATTAGGAGTTAATGTAAGATTAACAGTGTTTCACCCAAAATGCCGCTCCGTCGTCCAAGAATCACTTGAGGGAGATTACAATGATTCAGCAGATTTGTGACTCATTTTCAAAGGTGACACTAAAAGAGGTGTGATAAGACATTTGCTGGCTCTGACAAACTGGGTTTAGCTTCGGAAATCATAATATCACAGAAATCAAAGGACTGACAGTGTTTAAAGCACCAAGATCTGATTATTTTCTTTGCTAATCGAGAGAAAAGCTTCAATAAACACGTCTAAGAGTGGTGACATTTGCTCCAGAGGTCACTTAGTAAAAACAGCATGAAGGAATTTAACAACCGCAAATGAAACACATCATCTTTAACTGAGTTTGTCACGAGGGTTTGAGCTTCACGCCCCTGCACTGATGAACATTCTCATTTTTGAGGCGTCCTTGACTTGGTACCAAGTGGCAAATTCTAGGCAGTTCTTACAGTGGCTTGCTGCAAAAGTGAGTCAACTCCTAATTATACTATGGGTGTGAATCTTTCAGTATCTCAACATATGATTTGGGTTTTTTGCGATTCGATTTAAAATTGATTCTCAATTCGAAACAATTTCCGATTCAAAACTGATTCCTGATTCAGTATCAAGGGGGTTTAAATCCAGAAGTACTTCTGTCTGTTTTGCGAGACAGAGTGGCAAATTATTGCATAAAAGCAAAGTTATGGAGTTTTTTTCTTACATATTAAACTGTAAAGTGCTAAAATGTCAACATGAAAAGACAAACCTTAGACAAAAGGTAACATTTATTTACCCT
>JAQFJA010000017.1:4994055-5007175 GCA_029874485.1 Naso brachycentron
AAATCTTCCCTAAAATGTATTCAATCCTTAAAGAAGTCGAGGATTAGTTTTCTTTTTATTACCTTGTTGATTTAATTGAATACTTGCTGCATCTCTACCATTTAATAATTTTGCCTGGAATTGAATTTTATTTGGGAAAAGCACACTGATAAGAAACTGAATGATGTACACGTAAGATAGATAGAAAACGTCTTTACTGTAGACAAAAATGTGTATTTACACCGAACGTGCTGAAAGGATATTATGAACTTAAATAACGGTGCCATTGCTGGGATGTTTAACAATAGAATAAATTGTCAAATGAAATTTTTCTTTTCACTCTTGCTTAAAAACGGCTTTGTTTGTCCCCAAAATGGTTTTTTGGAGACAAATTGTAGCAGTCGTGCAATGTATTTACTGTCCTTAAAATATGATTTGATATCATCTAGTGGTCATTGTCAGTACTGCATCACATCTTGACTGAGCTACAGGCATCAATGCAGTCAAAATCATGATCATTCTGCAGTCAAAACTGCAGGTCTACCTCTCGTGCATGTAGCCCCTCCCCTTTACACAGAGTAAAAACACATTTTCTGTGTTATAAGTCAATATCACAGCTCTTATTTCATTTTTTTTTCCACAGATACCTCTAGAAGCATTCCGACGACCAGGGCCGACAAGAATCCCCAAACCGAAGGGCTACAGCTCCCAGAAAGGGACAAACAACAGCGTGACAGCCAACATGGGACTGCAGAACAAAAGTCATCCAGGCTCTGGGAAAGAGCAGCACACACACGTGACACACAACAACAACAACAACAACAACCCACATCTGGCAAACCGCAGGCTGTGACACGAGTGAGAGTTGCTGCTTTAAATCTTTTGGTTATGAGAATATTTTTAATCTTTTGAAGTAGAAGGTCAGCAGTTATTTTCGCCTACAATTTAAATATCCTTATAGTTATGGCAGATAATAGAGTGAGTAAAAATTTAGAATAATTTTTTTTAATATCTTTTAAAAAAATAACTCATCTGTGGTGCTCTGAAGACAGAAAAATGCAACTGATTTTGTGTAAATAAACAAACATTGTAGAAAGTAGCTCAACTTTCATTTCATATTTGCTGTCACAGATGTGTGTGAAGATGTCACTGTGATTATTATACATCAAACCGAAGAGTGATAAGTATGTTAGATGGTTATGTTGTTGAAAGAAATCCAATGTTTCTTTGTATTTGTCAGCATTTGTGTTGATCTTTAATCACTTTGTCTGTGGAAACATGCAGATATTCACACGACCATTTATCTGTTTCTAGAGATGGAACATGTGGGTAATTTTTTAAAGTGGCAATAATGTACATAAGTGTATAAGTGATGTGTTGTAATGAAGCTCCGTGATAGTGATGATCTTTAAAATGTGACATTTGTGTTATTTTTGGTTATCAATAAAGATTTTTTTTTACCTGGAACAAGAAAAATGTCTCTTATCTGAGAAAGCCGATCGCCAATGATATTTGATTCTGAATATATTTATAAAACAAATTCATACAATCTGTAAATCAATAAAGTAAAAAAAAACAGCATGAATTGTTTAGCATTTATTAACACTGACAAATCAGAGTAAATGTTTATCAAATATGGAAAAAAACATAATATATAATGATGAAAATACAAGTGGCGCAAGGAGCAACAATGATAAAAGATCTCAGTATATGATGATATGATGTTAACAAGATAACATGGCAGGTGACGACTTTTTAAGATATTATACAAAGAGCTGAGATTCAAGGGCTGATCGTCAAAGATAAAAGCTACATGTGACGCTACGATTGTCTGGTCTAATGTCAAAGAAATTAAAGCAGGGCACAAAGTTTGTATACGTGCAGTAAGATTCATTATATCTGAGCATGATCTGCTCCGCAAAACTGTGGAGGTGGCCGCTGTGTGATGTCAATAAAAGCAAAACCCCCAAATATTCTCAGTTCACAGCAAAGGTTTCGCACACAGCTACTTTATAGAGCACAGGGCAAACCAGGGCTGGCAAACACCAAAACACAAACCACTGCATAATATCCACTGCAACTGACACGACATCGTACTGTACATAAAACAACCATAAAAAGTTTACAGAAGCTGTAAGGAAACCACTGCAGCAGTTTTTCTCTTCAAACTACAACCGGTTGGCAGCACAAGACGACCAACATATCTGGATTTTAAAGAGCAAAATCAATCATGCAGTTTTATCAAAGCAGTGTTTCTCCAAAGCATTTGGTTTAGGTTTTATGTGCATCAACATATGTGTGAAAATGTTTTCTGATCAGTAAAGGGGCCCAACACGTCTGGCTATATTTGATATAACACTGCTATCATGTAAGCAGCATCAGGAAGTTCTGAAGATTTATAAAACAAACGTGAGGTCACCGAGACGCTGGCTGGCTTGTAATATGTTGCAGCCTTTTACTAATTAAAAGCAGGATTGGGCAAACTGAGAACATGGAAAAATACTTTAGGCCACAACTTCCAAATACTGCTATTACAAAAACAAAACGTATTCCCCTCTGTTCCCTTCTAAAAGTAACCATTGTGACTAATAACACAAGGTTGAAGGGAGACAACATTACTTAAACAGTGGCGGTTGTGCTACATATTTAGATCAAATCGCGTCTGTGAAGGTTTTCAGTCATCTGGGTTGTTGTGAATCTAAATATTTAACGACCGGGTCACTGACAGCAGCCGAACTTGCTTGAAGTTCTTGAAGACGTTTCATTTTACATCCCAAACGCTCCCTCAGGAAGTTTGAGTTTCCCAGTTAAACGTCCGATCTCTGAATGTTCCAGGTGCACGGCATCAAACGTGATTAAAAACATGGCTGACTGCGACAAACCCACGTTGCTATGGAAAGTGTACGGACAAATGAGCTTTCAGCAGCGCAGCCTCGCATCTAGAAACAAAACAGAGGAGGAAGAAAAGCTGCATGAGGCGACAGAAGCCATTTTACATTTTACATCACAGCTGTTTTATACTTGGAAAACATCCCTTCACAGACCAAATGCACAGAGTGAACTTCTGAAGTGAAGAAGCCTTTTGGATGAAACGTCTTCAAGAAAGTTGCCTTCGTTTAACATTTAGGGTTTTAATTTTTGCATTTTTTTTTTTAATGTAAAAAGGGTCTACCGTTGTGTTCCTACCTTGTCTTGCTGCATCATCTCGTGACGTCACTGATGTCCCCTCAGAGCAGAGGTTATAGCTGAACGCAGCACACACAGGAAGTGCTCTCTCTCTTCCTCTCTCTCTGTGGAACAAACCCAGGAACGACACGGACCCTCCAGGACGAAGGCATTACTCACATCTGAAGGACATTTAAATCCTGTTACTCTCAGAATTAATAAAGCCTTAAACAATTATACACTGATCAGAGTGTGTCGTATTCCTTGTAAAAACTCACAGCGTGTGTGTGTGATCTCTCTCACAGTCAGGCTGCAGAGAGCCACAGAGGCCAGGAAAGTGTGTGTGCTCCGGTGGGCCAGCGTGAAAGGTGTGTGATGCACATTTCGCCGCGTCAGCACCAACGCATCGTTGAACAGGAACAGGCCCACGTCAGACACGTGCTCATAGGTCCTAAAGCATGAAATGAATCTCTGGATTAGATAAAAAAACAAGCTTGTATTTACACTGCAAGAGTGAAATGAAGGATAGAGCATAAATTTGTACATTTTTTTAAAAGCACATGTAGCTTTCTGGCCGTTACAGATATTTCAGTATTGGCGTACATGTTCTCAAATATGTTCTGATGTTAAAGTGTTTTTTTAAGACTGGAATGCTAAAAAAATTGCTTGGACTACTGATTTAAAATGGTGGAATTATGTAGTTTGTCCAGCAGAGGGCGGTCTGTTATTTAGTGGGGTTGGGTATTGGCAAGAACTCTATGATATGACACACATCACGAGACATGGGTCACACTACGATTATATCACGATACAATGCATAATGCGATATATTGCCATATTCAAAACAGTTCACTGAAAATGTGAAAACAGATACAAGATACTGTGTTTGATCTGGGAGGTCTGAATACATCACATCACATCGTATTGATAATTCAGTGGACAAATGAAGTCAAAACAATTTAATTCAAAATTTCCTTTCCAATTTATTTGAATGGTATTGGAAAACTACCAAAGACACTGATTTAGCTGCCATCACATCGAAAATGTAAAATTAAACATAAGGGCTCTTTTGCACTTTGACTGGACGGGACACACTAAAAACAGTGGAGACACTGAAATTCAAAGTATGAAACTAAAGTGCGTAAGTGTTCTTTTGTGTCACTGAACTTTAAGGATGGGTTTTGGTGAGTACTTCACAATATGATATGTATTTTGATACATGAGTCACGATATGATACAGATATCACAAAAATAAATATTGCGATATATTGCCATATCAACTTTTTAGTACAGCTCTATTATTTAGCAACTATTAAACGAAGTGTTTCCTGTTCAGTGTGCTGTTGTTCCAAATAAATTTTGTTAAAATGTAAGATATCCTGCCTATATTACATATTTTTGGCACAAGCTATTATGTAAAAGAACATTTCTGGATATAAACTAATGAAAATCTTCACTCTGAACACAAAACATCAACAGGAAGGATCAGTGTTGCTACCTGAGCGAGTCTGGAATCTGCTCATCGGGGCTCCTGAGCAAAGCAGCGTCCTGAGTTATTATCAGCTGCCTGTTTCCTTCACTCAGGTTCTACACACACATATACAGAAAACACACATAAAAAACTTCAGTGTGGAGGTTTTATAAGTTATTCTGAGAGCCTAAAACGTAGACAGGAGGAGCTGTGTTTTTACCGGACAGCCTTGGATCATCTGCTGCGTTTCCTCCATCAGCGTGTCTCTCTCTGAGTTTCGCTTTAACTGAAACAGAGGAAATAATATTACAGATGCCACAGTTAAACTCAGCATGAGGTTCGGACTCGACGCTCTGTGTGGGTGTCACACCTTCTGGACAAATTCTCTGAATCGCAGCAGGGTGTTGAGGGCTGAGGACAGGTGTGTGTGGTCGGGGTGACCTGCGAGTGTGTGAACAGACAGAGCCTGAAGCAGAGTCACATATTCCTGGATTCTCCACGCCGGACACAGCAGCAGCTCCTGCAGGCTTCACATGCAAACACTGCTGTTTAATTTCTTAAAATTGCCCTGAAAACATGCAAAAATGTGTGTGCATGTGTGTGCTGTTACCTCAGCATGTGTGTGGCAAGAGTGCGGTCCGCTCTCTTCAGGAAAGCCCGAAATGGAGGCTTGGTCTCCCTGCACTGACACACACACACAGTTTAAACTATAATAAACTCAATTTTTAATTTAATTATTCAAGTGTACTATGTGCTGATGTCTTTCAAAATCAGGGCCCAGCCAATATGAGATTTTTGGGCCGATGCCAAAACTGATATTAGGGAGCAAGAAAATATAGATATCTGATACATCAGCTGATATTAAATATCGACATAATATCAACCGAATGTGGTTATCAAATACTTGTGGCAAAGAAATGTCAAAACTTGATTCCAAACATCAGTGCACTGAACTGTGAAAACTTCACTTATTAGTTATTAAATAACAGACCGCCATCTGCTGGACAAACTATGTCATTACACCATTTAAATCACTGGTCCAAGCATTTTCTCCAGCCTTAAAAACAGTTAAATATCAGCGCATACTGGAGAACATGTGCAGCGATACCGATATATCTGCAATATGCTGATATTGGCTGATAATATCAGCAAACCGATACATCGCTCTACTTAAAATGACTTTTAACACATCAACTCACAATCAAATTCTGCCTCATACCTTGTCGATGGTGCTGAGGGCGGTGGTGTAGTTGTTCAGGTAGTTGGTGTAGACTCTGAGCTTTGAGCAAAGTTTCACAAACACGTCTCCAACACACTGCTCTGCACCCCACTGCTGCAGCCTGGCCTCTAACTCTACCTGAAACACCCTGCAACAAACACACACACACACACACACACACACACACACACAAATATCACTGTAAGTCCACATAGAGGGACACAAAGAAGACTGTTTCATGTACAGTGTTTGTACAGCTTCGTAAGAGCGCAATTTAAGCACTTTCAAGGAATCTAACCATAAATACTCAAACTTTTCATTTTTTATTCAAATTCAAGCATTTTCCGAAAATTTAAAACTTCGTACGAACCCCACATATAAATATGAGTGTGTTTGTGTGTGTGTGTGTGTGTGTACCTGTTGAGCTCCAGTATGTGTGTGACAGGGCTGAGGACGATGTGGATGTCGTTGTAGCTCAGAATGGCTCTGTTGGAGTTCAGAGCTGCTGTTAGAGGCTCCTGGTAAACCTTCAGCACAGAAGAACAACAAACATCGATTAAACACCTCAGATATCAACATGAACACTTTCTGTCTCTAAATAAACAAAAACAACAACTGCTGGGTTGGCAGTTGCTGTAAAAAAAACATTTTAAGTGTCTTCCCAAAATCATCTCCAAAACAATGAATCACTGGATATTAAAACACTGCAACTACAGATTTACTATATAAATTCACCGTAGTTCACTGCAGCTGCTCCATTCATTTATCTGTGGCTGTTATCTGGCCAGCACGGCCTTATATTTATTCAGTTTCACAGGAAATACTTCTCACACTCATTAGTCTTGTTGACATGACGTCAAAAATATGCGAGTCCCAAAAATTTCCTGAATGAATGAAAGAAAAAAGAAAAAAAATTAGAAACAACAGAAAAATAGAAAGATTACCTTCAGCACAGCGTTCAGCCTCCCCAGATAAACACACTCGCTGTGGTGCAGCTCTCTGGCAACTGCACCCCTCCAATCAAACACTGTCTGAAGACAGAAAGCAAGAAACGAGTTGCAAAGATGAACTTCACTTCTTTAAACATCTCTGCATGCACAAAAAGCACACACACCTGTGGCAGCTCAGGTATCCAGCTGTGGCTTCTCTGTGAACTAAGTGATGCTAAAGAGAAATTTTCCTCCTGTCCACTTCTGTCCTCTCCCTCCTTCTCTTCACTCCATCTTGTCAGGAAGACGGCGAGAAATTCCAGAGGTCTGGTCTGAGGACGACAGCGAACATGAGTAACTTTCAAACATCTCAGTTTTCTGTTGAACTTTTGCATTAAAAGTTTTTTTACAGTTACCTCCTCCTGTCTTGCGAGAGCAGTGAGTCCCTCTGTCAGAGCTTCATTTAGCTCTCTGGACACACAAAGCTCCTCCAGGCAGATTTGCTCCCCAAAAAAATGACCTACAAACATATTAGCAGATTCTTCACATTTATAGGAAACGCAGTGTGCAGACATTTGTTTACATCTCCTGTTTAAATCTACATGTACTTTGTGAAACCCACCCAGAGCTCGGCCCCTGGCCTGCAGGCTGACCCTCTGAAGCTGTGGCCCCAGGCGGCCCCTCAGCTCCCCTAGAGCCTCCTCCACCCACTGAGCCTGTGTGCACCAGCCCTGCAGGACGCCCTCACACACAAACTGCAGCGCCGGAGCTGCAGGCTGCGGGTTTGAGAGGCCGGAGCTCACGCCGCCGTCAGACCACTCACTCAGGACTGCGTGAGGGGAAACAAGATGATAACAAAAGCACTTAATTAGACGCTGATGGTGGGTCATGTAGAGTTCAGAGCATTAAAGCTAAATACTGAAGCTGCCTTTTTTTCTTGGCGACACTTGTGGTCAATGTAACAGCAGGCGCGGTTCAATACTACACACTCATTAAGCAGCTGCTTTGTCAACAAATGGACAAAATGACACGTTTTCTTGTTTTTTAGATGCATGTTTCTTTAATAATTACGGCTAACAGCATGATAATCCGTTTTATTGTATCTCCTTCACAATAAAATTCTTCATGTTTTTTAAGTTTCACACTTAGAATGAAACAGCTGCAGTAAAAAGGTCAAGTTGATTAGCAGTGATTTCATACAGCTCTCATACAGATAAATTGCAAAGAGAGTCAAGAGTAAATTGTCCTGATGATTATAAATCAGGGAAAATAAGATTGGATTACACGCACGCATGTGATGGGACTCTGAATCTAGCGTGTGGATGGCGGACGCTGCCACAAACAATGGAAATTATTACACAGAAAAGCAATCATAGAAAGAAAAATATTAAAAAGCCATTACAGACAAAATGATGGGGTCTGATTTCATGAAATCCTTGAAGATTAAACTTTTAAGTATTTAAAGTTAGGTTTTTTGGAGGTGTTAGTGGTTGTTTTGAGGTCACAAGCAGGATATTCCTGACAAAACACTAGTTGAGTCAGAGCTCACTGTTCTGGAAACTTCCAGTGGCAAGACCCATCGGCGCCCGAACCTCCAGGCCAGTCAGAGTCGAGAGAGTCTGGATGAGAGCCACTCCTGACGCTGAGGGAGAGAGGAGAGGAGAGCGGAACAGATGCTACAGCGACGGAAACACAGATTCAGAGACGTTTGTGAGTAAGTCGTAACATCTGTGTCAATCTACCAGATGCAGCCAGCGGGCAGAAGATGTCAACGCCTCCTCCTTCCTCAGCTGGTGCCACCCAGCCACACAGTTTTTCCCAGAAGTCTCTGTGGTCGGGGGTCAGCAGAGTTCTCTCAGACAGGCGGCTGCCTGAGGGGTCAAAGGTTAAAAAAAGTGGATTAAAAACTGCAAAATATCACAGACATGTCAACATTTTTAGAAACTCTTTGACTCGGTCTTGTCTCGTCTCAGACATAAGGGACATAATCAAGACTAGTTGACACCACAACAGATTTATCTGTTAACGTAATGACTGTGAGCGGATGTAAACAGCTGGGAAAACATTAAACTTTTATCATCACCTTGAAATCAGAAGAAACTTTTCTTAAGGTCTTGGTCATGTCTCTGTAGATTCTGGTCTCAGTCAAGTCTTGGTCTCGTTTAAGCTGATGTCAGACTACAAGATGTTTTTGTCTGTTAAAATGTTCATTGTGTCAAATTAGGCAATTACAGAGTCAGAAATTCTTGCTGTGTTTTTGCCGGAAGACATGACAGACTACACATCGCTTCCCGATCAATCATCGTTTGTTGGTCAGCATGTTCATGACGTCACTGGCAAGGAAGCGCTCGCCACTGACTACTGATACGACTGACAAGGTGGTGCTGCAAGTCTTTCTGTTGTGAGGTCGTGCGGCGTCCTTGATGTGGCGTCGACTGTCGTCCATTATGTCACACTACACGAGATGAAACGATCAACTGTCAAGCCCATTGATCATTGATCGTTTCCGAGCCTACCGACACCCTACGTCTTCCCGGTTGGGCTATTTTCGGGCTGATATCGAGTAGTGCGACCTCGACATTAGTGTGAATTTGACTACAACACTACAGCACATAAGAAGAAGAGAAAAGGAAGGGGGAAAGGTGAAGATGAAGGAGAAGAAGAAGCAGCAAAAAAGGAGTGTGTTAGTTGAAGCTTAACAACAGTATCTTCAAGTGGCTAGATTTCAAATTTTTAAGCTATGATGAAAGAAAAAAAGACCAAAAGAAAAGACAAAAATAAGGCTATGTATACGTGTGTGTGTGTGTGTGTGTGTGTGTGTGTGTGTGTGTGTGTGTATAATGTGTATCTGACAGTTATTAAGTATTTTAAATGTGTTATACAAAGATCTTCACATGAAAAAAACGGATACAAACGTTCTTTCTTTATTAATTAAAAGCAGGGCTTACTGAGTCCATGCAAAATGAAAAATAAAGTAAGATTAATGATGGTTAGTTATGGGCCAACGTTTTAGCCGAGTGGTGAGGGGAGCCACTGAGTCAAAAACCATCATAATACAATAAGCCAAGAAATGATTTAAGCAGATGTGCCTCACAGCATCCTGAGAGATAAACTTATTGCACTGGAGGCTCCAGTTGAACTGGAACTAACGCTGGCCGTGTTTCCAAACATTGAGATACGCAGGATAATTAATTCTCACTGTGAAGAAGATGGATTTCCTCAGTTCCTCCTGGAGCGAGAAGGCCCAACCTCTGAGCTCTCTGCCCAGAAATGGCCCTCTCCGCCCTGGTTAACAGGGCTGCGAGAGTCCCTCTGTGGTCGTAGAGAACCACGATCACTCCTGCTTTCACACCGCTGAGCAGCAGCTAGAATGAGCACCGGGAGAAAGACAAATATGCTTCACTGTACCTTTTTAATTTACGCTTACAGTACTGTCTTAATCTTTGACTGATGGACTCTTTCTTTATTTTCATTTTACCTCATACGCAGGAATCCTATTGGAGATCAACAGAATGAGAGCAGGGGTGGGCAGATGACCGGAGGGGACTGTGTGTGGCGGTGCGGGTCTGAAGGTGAAGGAGGAAAGAGCTGCACTGGCCTTGTTCGGTCGCTCACTGAAAGAGAAGACATCACAACTTTAGTATGTTAAAAAAAGAAACAAAAACGAAAACAATGGACCGAAATATCCATTTGCCGATATTATCAGCTGGTATCGGTGTTTATGTTTCTCTGATATGTGCAGATGTTAAAACTGTTTAATGAGACTGGAAAAAAAATGCTTGGATTAGTGATTTAAAATGGTGTAATCACACAGTTTGTCCAGCAGAGAGCGGTTTGTTATTTAATTACTAACAACTGAAATGTTCACTGTTCAGTGCACTGATGTTTGGAATAAACTATGTCGAAATGTGAGACATCCTGCCTCCTTCACATATCTTTGTCACGAATATTTAATAACAACATTCATCTGATATTATACACACAAAATATTGACTAATATATATCGGATATTGGGATTTTCTTGATCCATAATATTGGTATCTGCCCTATAAATCTCACATTGGTCGGGCCCTACAAAGAGCTTTATTTTCTTTCCTTTAGAGAGCAAGATTGTGCAAGAGTCAGTAGCCTATTAGCAGATCACCTAGCCCAACTCTGCCCCTTAAAAAAAATTGGCTCAGTTTGTTTAACAGGCACACAAACACAAATGCGCACATGCATGCTGCATCATATTAAGAACCATTTCCACTGTATTACTTTATTGACCCCTTTTACTACTGTATGTAAAAAGAGTTGTTCAAAACATTAAAAAAACACCCTTTAACACAGAGGATCCCAAACCTTTCAGCCCACAACAGCAGCACTGAGTGAACATACAATATTTAATAAACAACTGCACAGGTGATTTCTGTGTTTGCCTGCATACACAAAGAGCAGCAGACACCCACATTACTGTTGCTGTTTGCAAAAATTTTAGGATTTTCTACACATTACTTTCATTTCTTAAACTCATAAACGCTGTAAATTAACCTGCTACTGATAATAATCTGCTGTAGTAACTTTGGGGTCATAGGTCAACAAAAACAAAGCAAAGAACTGATGGAAACATTTCTGGCATGGTTTTGTTTTAATTTAAACTTGCATGCAATTTTAATTTTTTTATTTTAATTTGTTTTTCTTTTTTCTTCCCGACGCCCCCTGTGTGTCTCCCGAACCCCAGGTCCTCACTTTGGGAACGACTGCTTTAAAATAATTATAATATCAACTTTCAATCTGGACAACAAAGCACCAGATCTGATTTCACACCTCTCTGACTTTGTCAACATAAAGTGAGATTATAAAGATTAACATAAACTTTCAGATTTTAAATTCTATGTAACGGATGTAAGTGAAGACAGAACACCTGCTCAGGCTGGAGGAGGTCTTGACTCTCTCCAGGCTCGGAGCTGCAGTCGTGGGTTGTCTCCTGTCCAGGCTGAGACTGAGGCTCGGAGACTCAACCGTCCTTGGAGGCCATGAGAGAGAAGGCCCGGAGCTGAGCCTCCCTGTCTGGGGACTGTCACCTCCGGCTCCCCAGGCTCTCCTCATTCTCATGGACACTCCTGCAAATATCACAGACATAAGCACTGAATGATGCTGTTACTTGCCGTTTCCTTCGATTTCTTTCTTTCCCACTCACTCTTCTCCTCCTGTAGTTTGTCTCTGATCATCTGCCGGATCATCCTCTCCTTCTTCCTCTCCTCCTGCTCCTCCGTCACCCCCGTGCTTCGGTGGTTGAGCGTCCCGTACTGCTCGGCCGCCTCCTGCGGAGTGAGCCAGTCCAGGGTGGAGACGCAGGAGACGTAGTGGTTCTTCCACGCTCCGAATTCTCTCTCTCCTGGAGTGTACGGAAGGAACCAGCCTTTTCTGATGCAGCGGCCGGCCCAGAGACAGTCCTGACAACAAAGGGTTACGATCAGATTTCATTTAATCAGATCCTCTCTCATTCTTGATAAATGATCAATAAGTATAATTAAAATCTCTCTCTGCTGGGTCTCTCACCTGCTCAGCAAGGACCCTCCAGTGCCAGCAGACTTGGGCGGCGGAGCAGAGGTCACGAGGGGTCAGAAATGACATCACATAAAGGGACAGGAAGCGGGGCAGCAGCGCCGTGAAGTCCACACGAGTCACAGGAACTGTCTCCATCAGCAAATCCCTGCAGTACCTGCTCAGATCGTCAAAGGTTTTCACTTTAAAGCCTTTAATTCTGTCAGAAAGTATTTATTTTCTGATTATTAAAACTAAATGGGCGTAGTTAAAAACGTTTTTACTTGAGCTGTGAGCTGGTGCAGCGTGTGAGCAGAGAGTGCAACAGGTGTTTCCTCTGCCTGTCAGTCCACAGGTCGAACCAGTGGAGCACGAGGTTCACCCTCTCCTCAAATAACTGAGAAAACAAGAGGAAAGGACGCCAACAATTATCACACAGTCAGTGAAGGACTGTGGAAGGAACACCTTAAAGCAAGAGAGTCTGGCCGCTCCTTCAAAACCTACAAAACTGGCTCTAAAGAAGACTCAAGGAAAGGCAAAACATTTTGATTATTAAAATAAGAGATTCAGAGTTGCAGAGGGGAGAATTTATCTGATTTAAAATTATTCTCTTACAAAATTGAGAACACCATAAGCATTTTCTTTGATATGCAGTGGTAGTTAAAGAAGCTTTTGAGATGGAAAAAGCGCATAAAGACCGTGAGTGTAAACATTGAAATGCAGATTGATACAATGATAAAGGAGTGAAGTCTTTCAACTAAAATAAAGAAAACAAAAAACTAAAGATATGCCTCATTTAGCAAAAGATATTTTACTTAAGGTCATGTTTGT
>JAQFJA010000017.1:5023054-5037465 GCA_029874485.1 Naso brachycentron
GCAGCGGCTGAATGAATTAACGTTAGAGTGTAACTGTTGATCGCAGCTGTAAATTAGAATGTTGCCATGGCAATGCATAAGCGTTGCTATGGAGTAATACATACAGAGATAAGAAACCATGGTGTTGTGGTGAAATATCGTCACGTTTTTAATGTCTCTTAGCCAATCAAATTGTTTGGCCGAAACTAATTGTTGTTTAAACCTCATCATATGACACTTTGGCATCATTTAACACAAGTATCTGACAAAGATGAAAGAAAAGATGGAAAAGCATAAGATTTCTCCTTTAAATGCTGCAAAACATCAACCTTACATTAAGGTTTCCTTTTCAGTCCACACATACTTTGTGTTTTGTCTGCGTTTTTGTCTGTAGCTGTTGCCGTAGCTTCTCCAGTGGAGTGGAATGCAGAAGTTAGAGTGATGTTTAAGTCACATGATTTCTAAACTTCATCCTTTATATACTGAATCTTTTTCATTGCATTTATTCATATTTATCTTTTATCAATGCACTAACTTTTCCAACTTCCTCCCTTTTTGCAAATTTTCTGTCTCCACTCAGGAGTTTTTACATGCAAATCGGAAATGAGAGGCTCGCCGAAACCAACCCAGCATCAAGCAGATGCAGTGAGTGTAAATGAGTGTGTGTGTGTGTGCGTGTGTGTATGTGACAGCGTCTGGGAAACAGGGAGCAAGGAAGAAGAAAGTGAGCTTGTGCTGGTGTTAAGTGTGTTAAGTGGGACATCTCGGACAGACAGGCCAGCCTCTCACAGGCACCCTTGTCTGCCAGGCAGGTGAGCCAGTGTCTCTTTATCTGCTTCTCTCCCTCTTTCTCTCACACACACACACGCACACTCACACACACTCACACACCGCTGCCAGCTCCTTCACGTCCCCCTGTGCCAGGTACGTCTACGTCCCGTCTTTGTGTGCGAATGAAAGCGTGGCAGATCTGACGAGGAAGAAAATACACACACACACTCACACACAAGCTGCATTCTCACGGGGGGAAGAGGAGGCACGAGAGGAGGAGAGGGAGAAGAAGAGGTGGCCTCGCCTTCCCTCTCATCCCTCAATCCAACACTTCTCCTCCTTTCGTTTGGTTCCATTCATTCGTCAGTTCTTTCCGTTTTGTGCCGTTCCATATGCTGCTGCTCTGTCTGTCTGTCTCTGCCTCCGCTCTTCTCCTGTCCTCCTTTCTTTGCGCTCCATCCTCTTTCTCCCCCATCGCATCGCTCTCTTTCTTTCCCATCCATCCTCTCTTTCTCCTCGCCTCGTTCCAGTTTCCAAGTGCTTGGACGCGGGCTTGCTGCTCCGGTCACTGCTCAGGGAGTACGGTGAGCTAAAGTAGGCTCGGTGTAGAAGAACATCACACACACACAAACACACACTTGAACAAACAAACAGAAACAGGCCCCTTTCTCTTGCTCCAATTTCAATTGTGTCTTGTTTGCTACCTGCATATGTCTCTACCTTCTCCAGATCCCAAAGCTTATCTGTACACGCAGCCTAGAAAGCATTATGAGAACTGGTCTGACATCATACGTATCCAAACACCAAGCGTTCAGAGATAAGCCTCCCTGCTCCTATCTCAATCAGTTACTCAGCACTCAGGGCCAAGCAAAGTTCAGTACAACAGAATGGCACTGAAGCTCAAACCAGCAGAAGAGAAATCACTCAATTATTCCGGCATCTGCCAATTACAAAAGTTATTGTGGGAGGAAAACTAAGATTAGTCATGCATTAAAACTTCTTTAAGCTGAAAACGTCTGGAAATCAAGCTAGCCGTAGCCGTAGACTCCTAAGGAAGCAGCTTCGCTATCCCCTCCCTGTTTTTGCTTCGTAGCTCCGCCCTGTTCCTGGTTCTTCTTTTATTTCTCTGTTGTCGCTCTCGCTCTGTCTTTTAGATACTTGTCTTGATACGTCAGCCTTCCTTTCATCGGGTTGCTTTGCCGTGTTTGCAGTTGTTGCTAAAGCTGGAAGAGCAACTTTTTCTCCTTTCTCCATTCAAGCCTGAATGCAGAGCCAAGGAGAGGAGCAGAAGTCTAGTGATCTTTCAGACCACCTGAATAACAAAATGCTGAAAGGTTATTGTAGAATTTTTGCCAGATGACACCAAGAATAAAACTGCCTACCCTAGCTTTAACGTACAGGCATGAAACTGACATGCAAATCTGGTCTGAACATTTTAAAGACCTGATCCGGCTCAGATGAAAGGCTATACTTTGGCTTTGTTCGCAAGAAAATCAAAAAATCCCCTGCAAACCTCCCGAAAAATCTAAAAGTTAAAAGTCTTTCCTGTCACGGCCGCACAATTAGAGGCTGACACATGTGGATTCTCTACTTTTTTAGGTGTTTTTGCTTTATTTCGTCCATTAATGATGTTAGCTTACAGGCTGAAAGAGCTCATCAGTCCCCAAGGGACATAACATTCTGACTTGCAACAAATGAGCTGCATCAATGTAGATGACGGTAAGTTATTACTTTAAACTTTAATGTTTAAATTTAATGTTAATGCATGCTGGACTTCCTTATATGAGGATGTCAGCACACACACAGGGCGGAGCGTCAGCCTCTCCTCCGCTCTGCTCGGACACCGCTGCACTCTACTTCAGAGATAGCTGTCAGCACTTTGTTCAAGATGGCTCCAATAAAGTGTTGTTTTTTTCGGGTGAATGAAGGATGGCTAACTTTGTTAAATTTTCCTAAAGAGACGAGCACCGGACAGAAGTTGACAGCATTCCTATTTCTTGTGGATTTATTCCATGTGGATGTATTTACTTCCTCAACATGAGCACATGAGCTGGATTAAGAGCTAAACTGCTGCTTAAGGTGTTGAAGAGTGAGGAGCGCAAGCTGTAGGTAACATCTTATCAGTGTCCTAGCGGTGTTTATTTTGTGTCAGTAAAGAGGTTGTGAGTACAGCCAAGGTGTGCACGGAGGGGGGAAAAGAGGAGGAGTAACCGACACAGACAGTTTAGAGAGAATGCAGAAAATACAAGGAAGACAGAGAGTGCGAGTCACAGTTTTCTGATGATTAACAGACTTTACTGTTTGGTCAGTTGTGTCTAGCTGCACTATAAGAGTTCAAAATCCTATATAAGACCTGAAAATGAGTATAATAGCTCTCCTTTAAACAAAATCTGTTTCGGAAGTTAAATGACAAGTGTTTGTCTGTCTTAACAACATCAGTCCTGCTCTTTTTTCGCTTATATTTACATCCTCTCTTCCTTACTTTTGCCATCGTCATCCTCACCTCCCTCTTCCTTCTCTTATTCATCCTCATCATCGGCTTCATTATTGCATATTGATTCTGTCGTAGCTCTCCAGGTGTGCGCTGACCTTTCATATGAGGTGCTCGTTCTTCAAGACTTCAAGAGGTGAGAATGATTGATGTCTCATCTTTGATATCCTCTGAAGATATGTGCGTGTGTAAATGTGTGTGCGGTGTGTGTGTTTGTTTGTGGGTGTGAGGGTTGGTTGCTTAGGACCTCCTATAGTTAAGGAACCAAAGGTCCTCAGGGTATTAGAGGAGCAGATCAGGGAGTCAGCTCACACACACACACACTCGCGCACATTGTGGTGTCTCAGCGACCTCTTGGTGAGTTCAGTGGCAAGGCGTGGTGAGAGTAGTCGTTTGAACCTGTGGATCTTAAAGATCACACACACACACTGACAGCCACACACACAGATTAACGCTAAAAGAAGGAAACAGTTGAACCTTTTTTTGCTCATGGGGTGTTCAGAGGTTGGACTGGTGAGAGAAGAGTGGGGGGGGGGTGGCACGCAGGAAGTGAGTTGGTCTGAGAGAAAATCACAGTGATGAGAAACGAAAAGGAGATAGAGACGCAGAGAGAAAAAAATAGTGAGCAATGGTGTTGTACTGGCCAGTGTGCGAGTCATGAAGGTTTTTTTTAACATCCGAGCTATAATCTTTGCTGTCAAAACACATTTAAGAAATCTGAGGCCAATAAACTCTACTGAACTTCGACGATTAGATCAAAACATCTAGGGCTTAAAATGGTGGTACATTTTTAGTTAGATATTTGTCTAAATTGTATTTTAAATGAGTTTCTTTATTTGCTTTTGTACTCTTGTGTAATTTTTCGAGTCAGGTGCTCTTTAATAGTAATTTTCTGCTGTACAACAGTCAACCAATCGGAGCTTTGCAGGCAGGAATAAGAATGGAAACATCCTCCTGCGTAGCTAGTTACATCCATGAAAAAAATCGCAAAAAAAGAATGGCTACAAAAAAGCAACAAGCATGGATGAGACTGATGCAGCTGCAGACGGTTGTGGACTTACAGAAATAATATAATAACATAAAATAACATAAAATAATGAAAGCTTATTTCTGTCATCACCGTGAAAAGTGTTAACTCTTCCTAGAAAGGCTTTTGTCACTTTAATGGCAACTAAATATAAAATTTTAAAGACTGATCAAACTAACTGCATTGATGGTACAGTATTGTACATTGCTGCAAACCGCAGATCTGTTGAAATTTTGCATTTTTCTACATTTGGCTATTGAGACTTTGTTTCTGTGGTTAAAGTCGGATTAGGTTCAGGCACAAAAAAAGAAAAAAAAACAACAACAACAAAAAACACCTGGTTAGCATTATGATGACATCATGTTTTGGCATACACTGTACGATCTCGGCCTGTTTTTGACCCGATTTTGAGAGGCACAACTCATTTTGAAGTCGAGCCAACTTCCAGAGTCATCGTGCGTCATTTATTGTGCAGCGTATGGGGGGCGCCGGCCCGAAGTGGCAAACAGAGCGTCTGAAAGCCATGACAACACGCACACAAGGAAAAAATAAACCAGTGCTACAGTAATCACAGCGTAGCTATATTAGCTATCAAGTTAAAAACAGCAAAATGAACAAGCCATAAAGTTACTGTCCACGTATTCCTAGCCATCTGTGAGTGCGTACACGACGGCACATTGTTTTTTAGAGGTTTTGGCACATGGGATAGCACAAATTATCGAGGCAGCATGCTTCTGCCTTTGTTAGTATTGTTGCTAGTAAACAAACCTGCCTGTGAGCTTTCAAACCAATCTTTATTGACAATAGTCCAGAGCCAGGATGGTCCGCGGGGGCCGACGGGCCGTTTTTACACGTACAGTGTGAGGTCGTGGTTGACAATTGGACCGTACAGTGTGAGGACCTCAATCATGACCTTTGGCGTCACATCGCAGATGACTGACTCGCACAGTATGAGCTGGAGTTACGACAACATTTCAAAAACTTGTGCAGTGTATGCCAGGCATCAGCCTTTCAGGTTTTGTCACCAGAAACAGCCGCTCAAGGCCTTGGCAAAAGCTGGACAAGAGCTGGAAAATGTGCTGATGTCTCCTTAAAAACTTTGCATTACTGTCTGCAGAAACTCTTGTAAATGTGCAGTCTCGACCGTCGCAAAAAACACCCAGTTGAATCATTCATCTGTGATCTGCATGGACGTAAATTAAACAATTTTGCAGCAAATCTGATGAAGCTACACGCAAAACTTCTCTTCTTAATGCAACTTACCAATAAACATTTTCAATGCAAGTTTCTTCTCCTGCGATGGAATTTTTATTCTTTAGTCTGTAAGTTTAATAAAATTTACACTGCATGAGAGAAAAAGCTTGAGAAAAAAAGGAGAGAAAGAATGAGAGTTATGTAAAACAGATGAAGAAAGAGGAGGAGGGAGCGAGGAAGAGGAGAGAGATAAAGCAAAAGAGAGGAGTCTTTAATGTGCGTGGGTCTTGTAAGGTCAGACGGGGGCTGGGGAGGGGGGGAAAGGTTACAGGAAAGGTTACCATTATTTATTTAATCACTGATCCATCAGACGCAGCACGCACACACACACAAACACAAATTCTCTCTCACATACACACATTTATTATCTCCCGCTCCCCTTTTATTATCACACACACACACACACACACACATACATGTGCATAGCGGCTTAAACTTCTCTCAGATTAAAAAAAAAAAACTAAAGATGAAGGACACAAAGATGTGATTTTGCCATTGAACTACCAGAAGCAGAGCAGAGAGGTTGCATCGACACAAAGATAATAACAATACAGGAGAGATATAACAGAGACAGAACTTGAACTTGCACATATCAATGCCAGATGTCAGTGCACACTCAATGAGGCTTCTGGGAGTAAATTCATCCACTAATTTTCTAGAAAATAAATCTCAACATCTATTGGAAGGACAACTATGAAAGAGTGAATGGCTCTGACTTTTCCGACATTTCTTGTAGCCACACCAGCAGGTGAACGTTTTTGTTTTCAAGTGAATGTCTCTACAAAAATGTAGCACCATCATCAGGTTAAAATTGTTATTTGTCCAGCATATTTATGAAATATCTAACTAAGTACTTGAAAAACTAGAAACACTCATCATCCTCAGCTTTTGTGTTAAGCAATAATTAGCAAATATGTCCGAGCTAACATGCTAAACTAAGCTAAAAATCCAACGTTAGCATGTAGCTAAAAGTCTATTTACAGCCTCACATGACTGGAGACTGAATTCTGTTAAAACAGCAAGAGGTTACTAAATTATCTATTTTGGAAATTGCTAAACAAATGTGTTTCCATTGCGTGCAAGAGTTACAGATCATTAACAGCATCGTTGCTCTCTAGATAATTCCAATATCCAACTAAGAAAAATGATCTGTTTCTTTTTTCCAAATCATAAAATTGATATATCCCAGAATTTGGACCTCATCAGAATAATTTTTATTTTTTATTAGCGAACAAAGAGCCATGAAAAGCAGAACCATTCACCTGCCATGACTGACTGGACGGAAAAGATGTATTACTGAAAAACTGTGTTTTTGCTCTGAACCCAACAAAAGACGTCAGGAAACAAAATGTGCAATAAAACCTTAATTATTAAGAGTTCATTTCACTTTTTTAAAGTCAGCAGAGATTTTATTCAAGTCTGCAGCTAAACAGCTCAAATTTTTACTTTTTATTTATTTTAAATTGTCTCGTGTGCATATTTTTTACTTTCAATGCAAGTAGACTGGCCTGATTTTATTGTTACATAAAATCAAATGTTACACTCAAACACAGAGAGAAGCTTATGGTTAATTAACTTACCAGGTTTGGAGAGTTGAAGGGTTTTTTGTTATTAGTATTTTGGGTGTCATTCGCTGTAATTTATGGGGATTATGGGAATTGTCAGCAAATTTGGAATTTGTCTTTTTGGCGAAAGCACAATGACAAATTTGTAAATGTGTCCTTTGCAGCCAACAGTTTGCTTTAGCAGCTTTTGTTCTCCACAAACCGACATATTGAGGACATTTGGGAAATTCAATTACAAGCAAAATAGGTCAGTTTTGTAAATTAATACTGATATAAAACTGAATTTTTCTGCACTGTATTTGCATTTGCAAGGTTTTTGTTCTCTTAGACCCCTCCTCACTAAGCTTTGTTGAACTTGAACTTAGTTGGACAGCTGCAGAAACTGACAGTTACGACTACTGTAACCACAACTGCATTCTGTGAACTTTCTGGTGTATTTTTGGCCCAATTCCCTGTTGGATTTCTAACCCAACCTGATACTGACACGAGCGATGGGTTTCCTGGAACGTGTAAAGAGGCACAGGAAGACTAAAGAGAATAGCAGAGTGGTGCATCGGTGTGCATGCAAAAGAAAACTCATGAAATATGGAAGACTTTGGAATAGTCAATGTAATTAATGTTAGCGTTGAAACAAAACGTCCTCCCCTGCTGTCATATCGCTTGTTTCGCACACACACATCTTATCCAGAAGAGACAGAGGGTCGGGCGGATGGACGGAGAGGATGATAGGAGGATGAAAGTGCCACACTCGTTTTTTTTCTGCCTTCTGTGGCGGAGAATGCCCCGAGGCAAGATTTAACAGAGGGAAGAGATGGAGAGAGGAAGTGAAGGATAGAAAAAAGGGATGCTAAAAAGGGAGGTATCTCAGTGACAACGCCAACCCCTCCATCGCCTCCCCCCGCTCTCTGCCTCTCTCTGCTCCGCTCTCAGTCGCCTTGCTTGAGGCCTCACCAGCCCTTTGCAGGGTGTGACCTTGGTGGCCACTGCGCTGGTGTGGACATGCAAGAAAGCGGCCATATGGGTGAGACAGAGCGGGAAATGGATGTGGAGATTCAAGGAGGGAGCCGTCTAATCCTTGATTTGTCTCTGTGTCTTCTCTCCCCCTCGTCCCTCTCGCAGACACGCCGTCTGGGCTACATATGTGCTCCTTCACCCCTATCTCTTGGCCCGGGCTGAGGCCAGTGCCCCTGCCACCTTACCCAGGGCAAGGGCTGCATATGTTGGGTAGGTGGGCACGGCAGAGGGGGGGAGATGGGCTGGGTGGGCAGCAGATGGCTGAGCCCTAAGGCCTCCGCTGGTGTGGCCGGTGGTGAGTGTGTATGCATGTGGTGGAGGAGGGAGGTAGGTGTGTGTGGGTAGGTGGTAGGAGTGTCTGTCTGTGTGTCTGCCTCTCTTTGTGTGTGTGTGTGTGTGTGTCTGTGTGTGCAGGTTTTCTGCTTGGAAGGATGGATGGAGGGGCACCAGTGCAGAAGAACTTCTTCTGGTCACGGTGAGAGGAAAGAGACAGAAGGAAAGGACGGATGGAGAAAGAGAAAGTGGAGACAAATCCAAAACAGCTCAACAGCGAGAAGCTCTACCTGACTCCACCTGTTTCTCTCTCATTCGAAATATCATCCCCGTCAATGTGTTTCACACATTTTGTGAGCAGCAGCAGATCCAGATAATGTGACTCTGTTTGTTCTGATCATTTTTAACAGCTGGTTATATCATCCTTAATGTTTGTACAAATGATTCATCAATTATTTTTCACTTTATATAATGAGTTTCTCTCATTTCTTTACATTTATTTACATTAAACTGCATTTGCCATGTTGGTAGTTTGCACTGCAAGTCTGACTTTGACTCACTTTACAGAAATGATAAATGTTCTACATACAATACGGTTGATAATTGGATCGATTCCATTTAAATAATAATGAAGAAGCTAAATCCAGTGCGAAAACTGATTGGATTCAGTGCGCCAGAAAGTTTAACAACTACTATAAAAAGGAAGTGATTTGAAAATGCAAATATGACAGATATTAGGAAAAATGCTGCTAAATTTCATTAACAAAACAAAACAAGGCTGAACTAATGAAATTTGTCAGGACAGTAAATTTAACCAAAGGAGTTTTAGCTGAAAGTTGCCATATTTTCACCTTTCACAGTTCATTTTGCCTGTTTGTTTGTTTCACCTGTCGCCTGTAAAATCAGAGGACTTACTTCTCAAACATAAGCTGAATTTTCTAAATCATTAATTATTGACTCATGTTTTGTTTGCTTGTCTTATTCAATAAAGCATCCTGAAGAGTGTGTTAGGCAGGGAAATGTCCTTGATATCCTTTTGTGTGTTTGTTGAACATTTGCATTCATCTGTGCATGCATGCAGACGTACTGTCCGAGTACGCGCGCATGTGTGTTGAATGTGTGTGACGAATGTGTGTATATGGCCTCTGGCACCTTGTCTCCTCTCTGCCCTCCGAGGAGGCGAGAGGAAACGTCCACGCCGCCCTTCCTCACATTTGGGAAGGAGACGAGGAGGCAGAAGATGTCACTTTTGTCCTTCATCTCTCCCACAATCCCCCTCTTTTGCTCCATTACAGAGGAGGACGGCGTCCCGAAGACGCTCGCAGGTATGACACAGCTGCCACGCTCTAAATCACACACACACACACACCTTGCAGGTATGGGCTAGTTGCCATGCTCTAGATAATTGGCTGTTGAGGGTGCAGCTTGTTAGCCAGCCACAGCTGACATGCCAGACACACACACACACACACACACACACACGTACACACTAGTTAAAAGAGCCAAATGCACAACCAAAGACGCAGTGATGACTTAATCCCTTTTCTTCAGGCTCTTTCTTTCTAGATTTCCTTCTTCCTTCTTTCCCGACGTTTCATCCCTTCCTCTCCATCTTCTCCTCCCTCTGTCTCATTGTTTTCCGTCTTTATCACGTCTCTGTCTCGCTCAGACAGATGGGTCGGCCTGCTGCTCCTGATGTTTCTATTAAAATGACATTACAAACCATAAAAACTTGGATCGTCCGGCAGCCCATTCATAACCATTTAGCCTGCACCTGTTTAGTAGAAAGGTGCATACACATCGCTCGTGTGCAGCTCAGACTTGGAGGCGACTGTCCTGAACTCACACCTTCATCACCCAAACACACACACACACACACACACACACACCCCACAGGCTCCCAGAAGGTCATCCCCTTCGGAGAATGCCTGTTTGAAGTGAGGACCTCTGTTGCAAGCTGCTGGAGGCCTGATTCACTGTCATGTGTTTGTCTGCGTGTGGATTTTTTACACACCCATGTGAAAGCATGTGTGCTGGCATATTTATGAACATTTCAGGTGGCTTGCATTTCTTATGAAGCCAGAAGAGTGTAAAAATTTATGTCCTCACGTGTGTGTTTATGCAGACTCCCGTTTCTTCAGCAAGTCCGCTCGTGTGTGTGTGTGGGTGTGTATGGAAATTAAGCGCCACTGGCTGTGCCTCCTGGTAATGGATACTAATGGCCCTGGGCAGGCCTCCATGAAGCAAGGGGGTAGATTTGTCTGTTTGACCCCATCCTGCTGCCCTCACCCCGGGAGGGGAGGGCCTGAGGGGTGGGAGGCCCTGTGGGGGTCTGGGTCACCATCAGCATGCATAACACTCAACATAAACACACACTGTTCGCTGTGTGTGAGGCAGCGAAGGCGCACCGGCTCACATCACACACACGGCAAGGTTAGAAAAGCTTCGGAGACGATTAGGGAGGAACAGCGGTGAGATATTTGAAGCAAAAAAAAAAAATCTCTGTAACAGCACTTCATATAGATAAAGTCTTTTTTATACGCTTCATGTATGAACTTTCATTCAACTGCGTATTCAAAGAAAAAAGGTAAAACCACTTTTCCAAACCGTCCTTTCTAAAGAGCAGCCCTTTGAAAAAGAAGCTCGGCTTGTCGGATCTTTAAAGTGTCATTCCATCAATAAAACGCTGAGGGACACGGCAGCAGATACGTACTGTACACACCCAACATTCTAGTAGCTATCTCTGCTGCATCCTTTTTTAAAGTGGCCACTTGTTTTTTTTCATGGCATGCCTTTTTCAAAACTGAGATGCCCTGTGGAAGCGAAAAGCACAAAGGGCTTTCAGGGAGCTCAATATGTGAGAATTGTCCTTTAAAGCTTTATTCTTTATGTGTAAATGGAGGATCAATTAGCTTGATGTGAACGCATTTCAAGGACTGGAAGATGTTTTTCAAGTTGTTTAGATGTTTTAGATGCCTTTGCATGTTTCAGATCTGCAGTTGTTGTTGGTTTTAGCCCTGTTGCTGCTACTTGCTTGCAGGAAAATTCATTTTAAAAACCACAGGTTGTGTTAACTGAATATTTGTTCATGATTTAAATGTAATGGTCTAATTTTGTAAAACTGGATTGTTCATTTGCCTGTTTACACACAATGACATGATGTTTTTGGTGGCCTCTGCTGTTACTGCGTGGGAAAAATCATTCATCTGCTTAGTGTGGTGTTTTATTAAGTTCCCACAGTTTGGAAAAATAGGAAAGTGCCGTATTTAACACAGTGCGCCATGTGTGTCTACATGAAAAGTGAGCGCATACTTGTTGTCAGCTATCCAACCTTTCTCTTAATGCCACGGCTTAAATGCTTCATCTATAGGTTGGTAAGTTTATTTTATTAAAATAAAAATGAATGAGAACTATTATGTCTTATCATTTAAAAAAAATAAAATTACAATAACAGATAGTAGTTGATTATGATGGTCTGTCAAAATGGAGGATAATCAGAGAGTCTAATTCAACCTCTGGCTTAAACTTGTTGGATTTGAGCCCGTGTAACTATAAAACATTGGGGCAAAATGTCCAGAAGAGGAGAAGAAAGTGCAGCCATGTTGGAAAGGTTTTTTAGATCCATCGTGCTGTTTTCATGTGCTGCTGATTAAAGCTTTCTGCAGAAAAAAGTGACATTTTGCTTTCTGTGCCTGCAAAGGTTTCAGAGAGCGACCGACCTCTGAGCCAAGAGCAGCTAAATTTGTTCTTCCTTTTTCTCCTTCTATCTCCAAGTAGGTGAATGTCAAAAGGAGGGGAGCGGTTCAGGTAAACAGGGCTCTCAGGGGAGAGGTGACCTTTGGGTTCGCAGTCAGGGGGACAAAAAAAATGGGAGGGAGGGAGGTGGAGTGGAGAGAACGAGGCTGAGTGCAGGAGAGGGAGTAGAGGAATGAAAAAGCATAAAAAAAGAAGAGAGAAGGTGGAAGGAGGGATGAGAAACAAGAAACGGTGGAAACTGGGAAGGGAAGAAAGGAAAGGAGGCTGCTGATTTCAGATTCAGAAACGACAAAACACCTTCTAACACTTGGAGGATTTCAAGAATTAGAAATGAACCCTTACGCCTTAAACAATAAAGTGGAACACATATTTTATTTTTGGAGTGGGTTGAGTTTAATAAAAGCACTCTTTGTTTGATAAAAACCAGATTTTTTGTTGTTTTTTGACCGCTCTGAGACAAAGTTGTGATAACAATGCTGAGCAGATAGTTAAAGCTGGGGTAGGCAATGTCTGGAGATCAAGCTAGCTGTAGCATGAGACTCCTAGGGAAGCAACTTAGCTGCACCCTCCCCTTCCTGTTTTATTTTGTTTGTTGTCGCTCTCTCTCTCTTAAGTCCAGTTTACACCAAAGGTTCACAACGTGATGAAACAGGGAAAGTTGCAGTGGTGTAAACTGGTCCGTCTCACCTTGAACGTAAGGCACGTTACTTGTTTCAACAGCCAATCAGCTCGTAGCAACCTCACCTGTTGCAGAGGAGCGCAGTCAAGAGCAGCCAATAGGAACACACGCTCTCTGAAATGACCTATGATTGGTGAAAAAAATGTCCATCCCAGTCTGAATACAGAGCGGAGGAGAGATCCAGAAGTCTAGAGTTCTTTCAGACCACCTGAATTACAAAATCCTGAAAGGGTATGATGGGATTTTTGTCCAATGACACCAAAGATTAACTGCCTACCCCACCTTTAAAAGGAAGCTTTTCAAACCAAAGTAAGTGTCAAACACCTGAAGATGCACCATGCATGGATGATTAGTTGCACTACAGAGCAACGTTTTTCGTAGGTCAACGTTTAAAGCACAAAAAAATGTAAAAATGTGCCAACAAAGGCAAGGAAGAGAAGACATTTATCAAGAAATTTTAATGCAAACATATATTTTGAAATATTTTAAAAATTGCTTTGCAGACATTATGTGAGATGAAACTGGCTGAACCTGTCTGACCTTTAAAGAGGAAAACAAGAAAATGCAGCAGAGCACCTTTAAATTTTAGGTGTGTGACGGTTTTCAGTCATACAGTTGTTGGTTTCTCTAAATCTGAAACTAAGTAAAACTGAACCTGAAGATGTTTGAAACTTCCTGCTGTTGGGACTGTTGGGTACTTTCTTCTATTCAACGTCTTGTGGGGTTGTTAACGACTTTTAAGGTAACAAAAAACTCAGGCAAGTCCAGTTGCCTTCATTGAGCACTTAGATATACTCTTAAACTTACGATTTTTAATCTCTGATTTTCGGATCAAATGTCCCATTGCATGCATCAACTTAACCAGTGAGACTTGTGAGACTTGTTTGTCGTATTGTTGCCAAGAAAATCTACATAAAGAGACATAACTTCTTTAAAAATAATCAACTGGATTGTTTTGCTTCCATTCTAAGGAACACCGAGATAAAATTAAACTCTTAAAGGGGAAACTGTGAATAAATATGAATCTAGACTCAGCACCTTCGTCTCATTATTACAGATATTTCATCTCAAAACCAAACAGATTTCCTTGTTGTACGTTTTTTCATCAAATTCTTCAAGATGACAATAAAACAGAAAGTTTGGCGCATCGTTGGTGCCATCTGCCCGCAGCAGGGAGGCGTGTGTGTCTTAGCTCATCAGTAAAGCTGCATTCAGATCGATGTCTCCTCTCTGCAGGTAACTGCCACTGCTCATAAGGCGGACTCTCCTCGGGAGGCTGGCTGTGCTTATTTTCCCGAGGAGAACAAAAGTGACTGTTTCTCTCTTTGAGCTCTCTGTTCCCATCTTTTCCTCTCCCTTGTGTGTCATCTCACACTGAAACTTTTTCTCCACGTTCTTCCTCTCTCTCTCTCTCTCTCTGAGTCCTGTCTCTCTCCCGCTCGGTCTCCCAGCGTGGCGGGCTGACATCGGTAGCCCTAGGGAAGTGCTTCGCTGTGGGAAGGAGCCTTGGCTTTAAGTGGCTCTAAGTGGCTCTCGCTGTTTGTCTCTTTAGTTGTTTATTTTCTCCTTCGCTCACCCCGGGCAGGGAGGAGAGAGGGACAC
>JAQFJA010000017.1:5037962-5048104 GCA_029874485.1 Naso brachycentron
ACAGCTACTTAACGGCCCCTCATGAAAAAGGTGAAACCGTTGTGTTTTTGGTCAATGCTTCAAATTGGGCCGGCAAATTTAAGCCTGACCCGCAAACAAAAGTGTCTTTGTTTGAAGTCAACCCAAAAAACAAACAATTCAAGAGCTTGAACCAAACTAAGGCCCCAAAATGTTAATTAATTGGCGACCACCAAAGACACTGGATTAACTTTTCCTTCAGAAAAATGTCATTCTTGGCTTGTGGGATGGCAGATGAGCATGATTTCATTTTGTCAGATTGCAAAAAAACTCTTTATCCATTAAATCAAAATGGCTAATTTGGGGAATCCTTGTTTTCTTTTCAGGACTTTGTACTAGTGAGTGTAAAGTTGGAAGTATTTAAAGTTTTTAGCAAATTTCAGAGTTTTTCCAGTTGTAATTGTGACCTAAAGGTTACAGCTGGAAATCATTGAATCATCATCAAATGAATTTGGCATGATATTTATATGATTCTTTTTAAAAATCCTGTTGTTACATCTTTATTTAACATTAACCCTATCGCCCAATTTGGACAAACAACTTGGAGCTAGTTTGGGATATATCAATAATATCATTCTCTGTTAATAAGCTGTTACACTGTCTAAAAGACTTTGGACAGAAGTCATTATTGATGTCTTTTTAAAGTGTTAATTGTAATGATGTCTTTGTACACATTTGGTGACTGCAACAAGCACAACATAAGTCATATTCCCACCTTAAAAAGCTGTTATTAACACATCTGGCACAAACTGTTTCAGCAGTTATAAGTCCAATAGTTACTTTTTTAAGCTCTGTTTTAATCTCTGTCAATTCCTCAAGGAAATAACCAGCTCTTAAGCTGCTAAATGCTTTCTAACTTTGTCTAGCAATTAGTGTTGACCAGGTTTCGCGTGCATTTAATCAGACTGACAAGTGCCAAAACAGTGACAATCAAAACAAAGAGCTGAAAGCTTTACTGTGCTTTGTTTGTCTCAGTGGAACTCAGAGTTGGGTGATTATTATCTGTGTGTTCATCACCTCAAGTGACTTTTATCAGTTATTTAGTCCTTAGTTCTATTGTCCATACAATATTTATTGATTAGTGCAGCTTCAAGTAAGTTAGTTTGGTCGTCTCAAATGTTTTCATGGCCAATACAACACGCAGCCGAGGCCTCCTCTGGATCTGTCCATGGTGCTGATACTCCCCTGATTCACTCTGATGAAGCTTTTCTATGGAACTTAAACAAGCATCAGCAGAAGAAGAAATTACTTCCTCTTGTTGGATCTTTGATAAAATAATCCAAGTCGACAAAGTGCTCTCGGATGACATGCCTGTTCTCACCAAGACAATAGAGTGCCTAAGTCCCGCCCCCTCCGGTGGACCCCGTACCTCAGTACAGAAAAAATATGAATGGTAGACAATGGGGAAAGGCAAATTATTTTTTGATCCTGTTTGACTTCTGCCCTGAATTATGAACGATGGTCGTCAGTTTAAATGATAATTTTTCATGTGAAGAAAGTCGGCGTTTAACGGTTGACCTATTAGCTTGTGAAAATTCTTTTTTTGTTTTTTTTTTAACTTGTTAATTTGACCTGCTTCAGCTTCTTAGCTGCACCAGAGTTAGCGCTAAGCTAATTTACATGTGCAGTCCCTGGGCGGGAGAGCGACAGCGACAAAACAGCACAGTTACTAGACAAACCATCAGCAACCTCAGCAACAATAACAACCATTAAAAAATATCAAGACATCACAACATTACATAAGTAACAACCAGAGTTCACGACATTAAGTGCATTCAAGTGCGATGAGTGCATGACTGAGCTGATTTTAGCCATGATGTCATCTTAAAAGCTGTTGCTCTCTCTGAGTTTGAAAACTTGGATGCTCTAACAGCGAAGGCTAAACAGCCAAACTCAGAGGATCTGCGTTGCGTCACACAGTCACCTCTGTCAGCCGTCCTCCCATTATCTGAGTGTAATGTTATGAACTCTTTTAACGGGGGAGGAGCAAAACCACTGATCACTTTCTACACTAAACAAGCATCAGCAAGGGACCCAAAACTTTCAAAGGTTGAAAGGTTATATCTCTGAATGATGTTACAATTGTGCTAACTATTGCAGTTATAAAGACTGTAATTATAATTATAAAGACTACAACACCAGTCGTGTAACTGACATTATAGCATTTTCCCTCCTGTGACTCACAGAACTTTGCCAAGCTGACCGCCATGTCTGTATTGATGACGCATATTTTGTTTGAGACGAGTGCTGTAGTTCACTGAGCAGTCTCAAACAAACAAAATTTGACTTTCTTTACATTAAAAACGATCTTAACCATCACATGTGTAATTCAGGGCACAAGCCAAACAGAATCAAAAAATTATTTGTCCCTCTCCATTAACTACTGTTCGTATTTTTTCTGAATTAAGGTCCCACAGCCTGGAAGTAGAAGGGTGTGACTCAGCCACTCCATAGATAAGAGAGAAGACAAATAAAGGAAAGTTAACAAAATCTGTGGTCATGATAAAGGAAGTTTCTGTCATCCAAACATAACAGCATCTAAATTAGTCTAACTAGCTTCACAAACACAGACCCCTAAATGAGTTTCAACAGGAAACAACTTGCTTGTTTGCTGGCACGAGTGTGTGTTGTTCAAAGATTACGGCAAATAGGGGTTTAATGTCTCTAAGTGTGATGCGAGCATGAGCTGTGAATTCATGCGAGACGCCGGCGAGCATGTGTTTGTGAATGTGCGTGTGTGTTTCCAAGAACCTAAGCGAGTGCATCTTAGTGTGTAATGCGTGCGAGGCCGGGCAGATGCACGGAGAGGAATTAGCGCTCTCTTAAATACTCACCTCACCTCACACATATTAACACATCAACACACACACACACACACCTCGCAAATGAACACTTCCACATCGTAATGAGGATTACCTGCATGGCCTCACATTGCACTTCTCGTCCCCTCGCAAACACACACACTCGTGCAGCCGCTCATCTGTCCTTGTTCCATCCTCCCCCTATCACTCTTTCTTGTTCCCATCCTTGTTTTCTCTCTCTCTCTGCCACACACACACACAAAAGCGCAAACACACACACACCCCTCCAGTGTCCTAGCTGTCTCAACTTGAGCAGCAAATGAACACAATTAGCCACGGCTCCACAAACACACACTGGGGTATTGTTTTGCTCACACTCACTCAGACCTTAATCTGGTGCTCCTGAGGGACCGTGTGTGTGTGCGTGCGTGTGTGTGTGTGTGTGTGTGTGTGTGAAGGCAGTCGAGGGGAAGCGTTGCAGAGCCCAGCTGACAGAAGGGGCTTCCAGGCCTCGTTCCCCTCAGAGGTTTCCACGACGATGTTCAGCTCCTCGCGCCTTAGTCCTTGCTGTGCTCGCCTCAGTACCCACACACACACACTCACACACTCTTTGAGCAATGGCCCATTCGGCTTGAATGCATTCAAACACGCACACACACACGCAGCCACAGCCTTCGGTCAGAGCCAGATGTTATGGGGTGAACAAAGGCATTGAGTCACAAGTTACTGTTCTCAACAGCAGGTTGAGCCTCAGGTCATTATTAGCACACACACTCCTTCACACACACACACACACACACAACAGTCGACCTACTCACTGCATTGCACATCCACTGACTGTGCTTGTCGTTTCTTCCCCTTGAGCAAGTGTGTGTGCCGCCTGCCTAATGAGACAGCAGGTATCTGCCTGACAAGATTTCTTGCAAGAACACCTACACAGGTGGGCGTCTAATCACTGCACTTTGAGATGCCTCGCAGGCCTTTTACCGCCGAGGTGGCTGCCTTTGCAGCCCGCGCTCTCACACCGTGGCTCGAGGCTAGTCGCCACAGTCACACCAGCAGCCTGTAGCGTGAAGCGTTTAGCATCTATATCTGCCGAAGCACAAGCACACCCTTCGCCCCGAACGAAATTTGAAGCACAAAAGTTTCAGGTATTGTCGAAACATCCACTACATCTGTCTTTTTAAACTTCATGAGAGTGTTATGTAAGTGCTCAGATGACGCAAATGTACCTTCAGTCTGATCTGCTGCTGTGCGATCATTCAATTAACTATTTTTGGGGCTTTTTAGTAGAAATACAGTGTAATGACATAATACTGTGATATTGTTCTGCAAAGTAAACAGCAGCCTAACCAATAAAAATTCTCTACACCAAGTCTGACTTTGTGTTTCAGAGACTTTTAACCACATCTCTGCTCACTTGTCAGGTGAGCCAAGTGACCCATGAATTGAGGTTTCTCATCTGCATCTAATGAGGAAGGCCACAGGATGTGGCTGTAAGCTGAAGAGGACGGTTAAAATGTGTTATCACAATGTTTTCACAAGCTTGTTATATAGATTATTGATCTGAGACAAGTTGTAATTACCAAATAAAACTTTTAGAATAATAAAAATTTAATATATTATTACAAGATTTAGGTTTTTAGTTTAAAATTAAAAATTTGGGCTCAAAAATGCGTAATTGTATGATACAGGTTATTGCTTACAACATAATTTTGATTATTTTACATGCAAGTTTGTAAAAATATGAGATGCTATAGCTAAAGATATCCATGGTAAGATTTATATAATCTAATCAGATAGATTAAGTGTGGATGCACAGACAGTGTTAAGTGTGTGCAAAAGGTAAAAGCTGTTAATAAGGACAGAGAGACAGCAAAACGGCAAAAGTAGATCATTAAGAGCAAAAGGCTAAGAACAGAGAGCTGCTGTTTACTTTTTCAAGTACTCATACATACAGCAAAGACCTTTTAGAATATTACTTCATGTTTGTACTACTACAAAAAACCAAGTTTCCTCTGAATCCCATAGTAAAATTCAACACAGGGTAATAAGAAAAGTAAAAAGTGTGATGACTGCATGTTTGCTAAAGTTTTTGCACAATTTTAAAAATAATCGAAAATGCTGCAAAATGTGATGCCACAAATGCAACCGATGAGAAGCTTTATTTTATCATAAGGTCTTTTTTTGCTCTCCTGTGAGTGAGAACGAGAGGAGATGAACTTCGTGAAGCACCCTAGTGGCATTTGGAGTGGACACACACACACACACACACACACACACGATGTCATTACCATCGCTGCACCGAGCCAGAACTCCATCTCAAAGTGCACCAGATGTGCTCACTCGTGCAATTATTCCAGCAAAGACATTGGCTCACATGTATTTATATTTGTGTGCGTGCGTGTGTACGTGTGTGTGTGTGTGTGTGTGTGTACATACGGTCTTGTTAGAGCTGTAAATGTCTTCCATTTGAGCTGCTGGCTGACCTTCTAGCTCCCGGTTTTTCATGTTTAGCCTTTCCCAGTGTTCTCACCTTTCCTGCCAAGTCAACTGTAGTCACTCCATCTCGCTTTCAGTCTTTCTGCATCTCTCTCTCCCTCTCATCTCAATAACTGCCACTTTTTCTAACTGTCGCTTTGTTTATTATATGTGTGTCGCTATTTTATCATTTATTTCTTTTAAAGCATCACGGTGGCCTTTTTTTTGGCTGCATTCTTCTCCTTCAAAAGACAGATTTAATGAAGAAAAATTAAACCTGAGGACTTGTTTTGGATGGTGATGAAAAAGGTGACAAAAAAGAAGCACAGAAAGAAAGTACAATAGTTTTATACTGGTGGATGTAAATGTGGATGTAAAAGTACTGATAGATGTTGATTATGTTGAGGGAGATGAGCTGCACAGCTCTCGCTAAATGTATGTGCAGGTAAACCCTTTGAGTGATCATACAGAAAGTTCGAAGATAAAGCTCCTCGGAGAAACTTTAATTTTGTGATGATTGCAGCGCCACATGTGGACAAAAGCAGTGCTGCCTTCTGTTGTAAAGATCTGCCTTGCAGGACCATTTGTTTTGAAAGAGCGAGAGAAGAAATATAGAAAAATATCCTCCTGCTTCCAACCACAGATAGTAAAAAAAGAGAACGGCAGACCGATCATGCTCGTAAACAGCGAATTGTCTTTTTTGGTCTGTGTACCGTAAAGCAACTTGTGGCATTTCTGCTGACTAAGCCAACTGGGCAAAGGCAGCCTAAAGACAGGATAGTAATCTCCATTCTCCTCCATTTACTGATATAGGTAAGAACTGCTTCAAACCAGTTAAAAGTTCCTTGTAAGGACTTTTGTGACTTTTGTGGCATTTCTGTTTTCTGCTGCTAAGCCCTAAGCAGCAACAAATTAAAGAAATTCAGCCGTAGTTTGACTTCTAAAATTAATCTATGAACCCTCAAATTTTCCTCAACAGCTTGTCATCATATTCAACTTGCTTTGGGTGCACGGTGTTTAATTAGAAATTTGGTAGTGGCTACTGCAGAATGCATTGACTTGTGCTAGCATTAGCATTAGCATTAGCGCAGTCACTGCTTTCACAGGATTTCTGTTTTGCCAGTTTACACAGTGGAAAAGAAGATCCCGGTTTCAACAGTTTGGATTTTCAGGGGTGCCAGCATGCAGTCGTCATGTAAAAGAAAAAGGCCGAACCGCAACAAAAGTTTAACGTTTGATGCTAAAACTTGCGCCGTGTAAATGCCTGTCAGTCTACTACCTCTTATAGAAGAAGGAGCTCAGTGGACGCCATTTTGACAGTAATGATAATCTTGTTGCTGCTGTTGGCCACTTTCTGGAAGTCCAAAGATGTCGACTTCTACAGTGCATATGTAGGAGGGGACTGTGATGACAAATAAATGTGCAAGGTTTTTTAAAATTGACTCCTTTTATGTAAGGTCAAGAACTTATCAATCATCTCCAACGCCTCAGAACTGAGAGTGCACTCGTACAAATTAACCTTAATTTACAGCGACAAATAAAAAAATAAAGTTACCAGTGATTTTATAGCATCTTTTGTTATATTACTAGATGTTTTGGGCAAAAAAATCACATCTTTCTACATTAGGACATGAACTTATCAATCACGTCATATTCACTGTAATGTATAGTAAATGATTACTTGCATGTGCATGTAGGTTTGCACCTGTTTTTCTTTTCTCGTCAAGTTTTCATGCCCATACATTGACCAAACAAATGCTGATCCATAGAATGGTCTTCACACACGTACAGTATAAATACATACATACATACTTCAGGTATACACACCCACACATACAGAGATGCTGAACCTTTGCCTAATGTGTCCGTTCGCTGTGTCACCTCCCTCTTCCCCTTACTTCACATGAAAGCTGTGCCAGCTTTGTTTGGCTAAATTGCTGCAGAGTCATTTGCATATGTCCGTTCTGTGCTCACAAGTTCACATTGTTTTTAATCGGGAAAAAAAAATGCAAATTCTTTTGTGTGAGGGGAACATGTGTATGTTTGTGCTCATGCATTACTCCAGTGTGTGTTTTTGTGTATTTGTGTGTCATGTGGCAGGCCTTGTAATAATAGCACAAGGCGAGGGTGACAGAGGTGAGAGCATGTGTCGCATTAATACTCACTGCAACCATTATGTCCATTTGCATTCGTCCATATGCTGCCGCGGAGTGAAGTGCTGCCCTGAGATCAGATTCTTCCTCTAAATTACCACATTAATGTATATCTGAAATAGTTGTTATGGTGAAAGGAGAGGAGCGACGATTGTGAAACATAAAATTTTGACCCGGCAATGTGATTAGCTGTGAGAAATTCCCAGAGTGCTGCTGGGAGTTGGTGTGAGGTGGGAGCTGACCCGGCATCGGCACCTACGTGACCTCTGTGTTAACTGGAGATTACAGAGTATTAGCCAAGGTAAACAACAGTTTTCCCGCAGGTTGTCACCAGTTCTAATTTTTAAGAATAACAAAACAAAAAATGATGCATTTATTAGGAGAGAAAGTGCGAAGGAAGACAAAGGAAAGCAGGTGGTTTATAGGATGAAGTAAAGGCATGAAAAGCAGCTTTCCCCTTTGATCATTTATTTATAAATGCAACAGAGATCGAGCAAAGTGTTAAGTTTGCTCAAATATTTCCCCTCTGTCTCTCTGGTTGCTTTTCTTCTACATATCAGTTGAATAAACTAGGACCCGACCGATAGAGTTCTTGAGGCTGCTGTCCAAACTGATATTAGGGAGCAAGAAAATTCCGAAATGCGATATATCAGCCGATATTACATATATGCAATAACAGCTGAATGAGAAAATCGAATATTTGTGTCAAAGATATGGAACTGAGGCAGGATATTTTGCTTTTTAACAAATTTTATTCCAAACATCTGTGACGGAAAAGAAAACACTTAACTTATTAGCCACTGAATACAGGGCAGCCCTCTGCTGGACAAACTATGTGATTACGCCATAATAAATCACGAGTCCAAGCATTTTTTCTGACTTTAACAAACATTTCTAATATCGGCACATATCAGAGAACATGAACACCGTTAATAATTTATCTGCGATAGGTCGATATTGGCCAAAAATGCCAAAAAACTGATATATCCGCCAATATAATACATATATAGTAACAGCTGAAGGTGTCAAATACTTGTGTCAAAGATGTAGATATCGGCAAAATATACCAGCAAACAGATACATCACCCGGATCCTAGAATAAACGGGATGTTTTATGAAATCTGACAAACAACCACTACCACATACCAGTAAAGATCAGAAAGTGCTAATAGATTTGTGAAACGTCACTGTAATTTTGTTCTGAGAGGAAAACTTCATTTCTATGAGCTGTCAGTCTGTCAGTAACTTATTTTGCCACGCCCCCTCCTCCCCTCTGCTGCCGCATTTTCTGTTTTTATTTCCTCTTCCCCTTTTAATCCATTTCCTTTTTCTGGATTTGATTTAATTTTCTCGTCAAGCTGCATTTTGATCCACATTCTTTCTCCTCTGTCCTTTGCCTCACGCATAACTGAGTGGACACTCCGGCCTTTAGATTAACCCAAAGTTACAGTCTTGCTGTACTCGAGTCACCTTGTAAGAAAATCGTCTTTACTGTTGCTTTTTATGCAAAATGTTTGCAGTCAAGAGAGGCGCATGAGCTTCACGACTGATCTGGAAGCAATAAATCCACAAAAACTAGAAGTGTATAAAGTAAAGACCTTGAATGCTTCCCCTCAAGACTTTTATGGAGATTTTAATATTTGTCTTTTTCATAAAGAAAATACTGAAGTGAAAGTGTCTAATGTTTCTGTTTCTCTGCCTTCCTCTCCATCCTTGTATTTCTCCCTCCCTCTGCTTAAGTGTCTCTTTTCTCCTCTTCTGCGCTCCTGCCTCCAATTAAATGCGGAGGTGCTTTATCCTATGATTAGTATCTTGGTTGTTCAGTGGGCAGGCTCATTATCTATGCGCCCTGTTAGTAAAAGCCTTAACGATGCCTAACGAGACGTCTAATCAGACGGGTTTTAGCCACAAAGGGCTAATTGCAGCTGTTGCTTCTGTCCTCCGTCGAGGCTGAGAGAGGCGACGGGAAAACCTGTTTGGATTGTTGGGTAATTTCACAAACGCACCGGCAAATACACATGATAAAAACACAAATGCACAGCGCTATGGGTTGTTTCAGTGTGATGTGGTGTGTGTGTGTGTGTGTGTGTGTGGTAAATATTTCTACAGGAGTGATCATTTTGGCTTTATGTCAGAGTCCCCAGCTGTCAGCACAACATCGGCAGCCGGTAGAGAAACAAACCTCTGCCTTGTTTGCAGGGTTGGGAAGGTTATTTTTGAAATGTAATAGGTTACTAGTTACCCTACTTAAAATGTAATAAGTAATGTAACTATTTCAATTACTTTATCAAAGTAATTTAACTTATTACTTTTGATCACTTTTTGGTTACTTTTCTAAATTTCTAACAAGTGTATTCAACTGTTAACCATTTTCAGATGTTTAAACCAGGCAGTGTCAGACACTGAGCGCTGCAAATTCAAACAAAAGCATCAGAATAGCATCAAACTTTACTAAACAACTTTGACTGGAAATAACAAAAGAAGGCATTGTGCACATCAAAAACATACCAAAGAAACAAAATGAATATTATTCAACATATAGTCTAAGCTTTTTTGCGGAAAATATTCAGATGCAATCCCCTTTGTAATCATTAACATTTTCATAAGTAACTGTAATTTAATGACATATTCTTTCACAGTAACTGTAACTTATTACAGTTATGTTTATTTTGTAATTAAATAATGTAAT
>JAQFJA010000017.1:5084306-5098594 GCA_029874485.1 Naso brachycentron
TTGCCTCTGTTAAGCCAGACATTAGATGAAGGGTTGTTGTTTATAATTTACAGCAGTGTGTATCTGCTGCAGGCCCCCCCACCATGTGAACTGAAACATTGCATGATTACACAACCACTTTTGCTCCAGTTTTATTGTGCTACACATTCGCTCTGGCAAATGTTTCTCAAAATCGTATCGCCTACTTTCTCTGAGACTGTAAACCATAAAGCTCTTTTTAACTGCACTATTTACACAATTTACCCAGGAAGCTTTTCCCCATGAAGCTTTATATCACAGTGACAGAACATGCTTTCCTCACTAGTGTGGAAGAATCTTTGAACAGCATTTTTTCTCTATTTGATGTCCAAAGTAAAAGTGTTGTGGTGAGGGTAAAAAAAAAAAAAAAAGTGAACACCTGCACATGTTGTATACAGTTTTATGTTTGTTTGTGCGCTGTATTGAGCTTCATCTGTTTACTGTTAAGTGATACATTTCTACATCCTGTGTTCCTACACTGCATGCACTGGTTACCTACAGTATGTATGTGTGTGCTCTTTAAACCCTAGGCATCGTGTCCCTTATCTCCCTGGCTGTCCTCTCCTATGAGCGCTACAGCACCATGATGACCCCAACTGAGGCGGACTCCTCCAACTACTGTAAGATCTCCTTGGGCATCACCCTGTCGTGGGTCTACTCCCTCATCTGGACCGTGCCGCCACTCTTTGGCTGGAGCAGCTATGGCCCCGAGGGTCCTGGGACAACCTGCTCTGTCAACTGGACAGCCAAGACGGCAAATAGCATATCTTACATCATTTGCCTGTTTGTCTTCTGCCTCATCGTGCCGTTCCTGGTGATCGTGTTCTGCTACGGGAAGCTGCTGTGCGTCATCAGACAGGTGAGGCAAGAGGAAAGGGTGGGCATGCATGCAGTAGCTTTGCAAATGAGCCTAGGTGCACCATTAAAACTGGCTGCTATGTAAAAAGACACCTGTGGAGAGATTTTCAAACCAAAAGCCATGTTTCCACACCCTTAGTCTCTATAAACAGACTCTAGGGCGATCTTGGGACTGGAAAAGCCCTAGTTTCCGGTTGTAGTCTTTTGTAGTCTGCGTAATTAATGGCGGACTGTTGACTGTTAATGGCGTGAAAAGATCCGCCGGTAGATGTGGTCTCTCAACACCAACTCCATTCTCACGTCGGACTGTAAACAGTTGGACTGTAAAGAGCGAGCGGTTGGAAGCGGAAATTCGCCTCCTCCAACGGTAGCCCAAGAATAATGGGGTTTGTCCCCAGAGGCTGTATGGCTGTCTGCCGGAAGTCAGACGGCGAATGCAGCCGATGGGTTCTGAGATAGATTCAGATAACCTGCTGCCGATGCTGATATTAGGAAGCAAAAAAAAAATTTTGATATTTGATATATTGGTCGATATTATTTATATATAGACTTAAAATTAGCTGTGTGTGGTTATGAAATACTTGTGACAAAGATATATAATGAGGGCAGGATGTCATAAATTTTAACAAACTTTATTCCAGAACATCAGTATACTGAACTGTAAACACTTCACTTATTAGTTATTAAATAACTACATAAATACAACATTTAAATGAGCAGTCCGAGCATTTTTTCTAGGCATAAAAAACAGTTTTAACGTACATGCATATTACAGAACATAATTTTCTGATACCGATATATCTGTGATAGGCCATTACTGGCCGATAACATCATCAAACAAACACCAAATACCAGCACCAGCTCAGTGTCCTTGTGGTTTAGGCCCAAATATACTTTCTGCATTGCACGGCTACGGATGTCCGCAGACTTGTACGCTCGTGCGGACTGGGAAAGCGGTTTCATTCATACTGAAACAAAGGTACACGCCAGTCTGGCTGTAGGTATGCAATGCGCAGATTGCAGCAGAATAAATAAAACATACCAGAAGAGGTTTCAGTGGCTGCATTCCTTTTCTTTTATCATTTTTCGCCAGACTGAAGTTATTAATGTTGCAGCTGCGACTAAATCTGTGTCATCCAGGCAGAGACAACAGGAGAAAAAAAATAAGATTTTGCAGACATGAAGGACAGCACATTCTTACCTGAGTGGAACGTATTATTTTTGTTGTTGGACGAAATGGGAAATCTTTCAGTTTGAAATGTTGCCTTGAGTCAGTGTATCTACAGTATAACTAGTTAAGTGAAAACATTGCTCTGTTCACACACACGCTTTCAAAGCGGGCAGTCTGCGTGGTCACAAATTTTGGGCTGCATGCAGACGTCCACAAAGGGGTCCATGTGGACACCTACGGACATTGATAGATGATGATTTTTATGTTACGCATACCAGAGCGAACCCTGCAGATACAAGGATGTGGAAAGCGTGAATTGGCCTTTGGAGTGCCCACCCTGAGACTAGCCTATAAAAATGCTTAGCACTCAGTATCAAGGGTTGGATTGGGGGTAAGTTCCTGCAACATACTAGCGTCATGTCCAGGGGGTGTACTTGTACATCAAGCTGCCTCACGCTACAGAAACATACGATAGGCTCCTGGTCTTATGGGCCTTCATGGCTCTCAAAGGCTACCTACTTACATCAGTTGGGCTCTACTCCTAATCACAGTTAAATCACACAAGTCAAACCGCACGTCAGCACATTCACCCTTGTCCACAGAAAAAAAGTCTGTGTCATCAGTCAGAAAACAAAACAAAAGAAGCTTGAAATATAAAGACAATACAGTGAATTCATTAATGGATGGACGGATGGAGAGAGAAAGAGAGAGAGAGAGAACTCTTCAGAATGGGGATGAGGAGGATGAGGAGTGGGTATGGAGTGGACAGATGTGCTCTAATGTGTTTTTGCCAGATCTTTGCAAGGACAAAAAACACAAGCACACACACACACACAGAAGTCAGTTAGCCAGTCTGTCTATTATCTACTCCTTTATTTTACTCTCAGGTGGAAGAAAGAAAAAAAGCACTGTATTCTTCCTCTTGATATAAATTCTGTTGCTTTCCTTTTCCATTTGTTGGTTTTGTTTTGTTGAAAATGTCACCTTGCCATTTATTCAGTCATGCTCATGTATGGAAACCCACTTACACACACACACACACACACACACACAAACGCCCTGTTTACATGGAAGGAAACCTAATGTGTTATCCAACCGTCCGGTGCATCCTCTGCCGCTGATTTTAGCCAATCACACAATTAGAGAGCTGACGACCCATCTGTCCACATGATTGGCTGATGGATGTGCCTGAGTGTGTGTGTCTGTGCGTGCGCGTGTGTGCGCGTCTCGGTGTAAAATGGTCTGACGAGCCCCCGAACGCATCTAGCCAGCGACAATTTTCTTTTGTTACCCGCAACCACCAACATTTTCAGGGGGGAGAGACGGAGCTAATGCAAGCCCGTGAACAACTTAATAGCACTTGAACCAGTTTGCCAACTTGGAGAAATGATTTCATTCAATTAGATAATTCTCCCTCTCTCCCTCGCTTGCTCGTTCTCTTGTTCTCCGGAATGAGTCATTTGTGATATAATAGCCACATAATGGCTTGAAAGCGGGTTTGGCAGGAAAAAGACAGATGTAGGGCGAATAAAAAGTGAAATGGTGAGGAAGAAGAGGCTCAGGAGTCAAACAGAGGAGCTGTACACGAGAGCATCCTACAAGGAGGCATTTCTTTACATGCATATGGAAAACACAGACTGTACACACACACCGTGCTCTATTTGCTGTCTATTAACAGTGTGTGTTGCTGAGCGATAGGCAAGGTGATAGCATCTTCTCCGATGGTATCTGTTATCGAAGTACACGCGTCCTTCAGGCGTCCATCGTCATATCGCTCCTCTCATCTCTCCTCTATCTCTCTTGCCATCCTCCTCCTGCCTCACCTTGCCTCTGCTATGTCCCTCACAATCTTGTTCATTGTGTATTTGTGTTTTCAGGGTTCTTTTTCCTTTTCTGCTATTCTTCATTGTTTGAGGACAAGGATTTATTTTTATTAGTTTAATGTTGAATATTACTGTACTTACTTCTTATTGCTTTCTTTTTTTTTGGTTGAAATCAATTAAACCATCAGCCAAGAGGCTCACTCTGGATGCCTACTGTAACAGTTTTGTCATGGCTATAAAATCCACCAAAGATGCAAATCCAATCCTTTCTTTAAGCCTGTTTTGTTGAAAAATGACAATCTTGGTCCAGGTTTTAGGCCACAATTTCAATCTGAGTCTTTTAAAATGAGTGTTTTCATCTCACCTCGTCAAGCAAAATGTGCTATAGGACTGTTAGCAACAGCTACTAGCTAAGAAAGAAGGAGAAGAAGAAAAAGAAGATGAGAAATAAGAAGTCTTTATTTGTCAAATACAGGTATACCAAGTAGCCTACATTGTTGTGAAACTGATTCTCTGCATTCAACCCACCCATGAGGAGCAAAGCAGCCAGCGTTCTGCACTAGCATGATAGCTAGCTGAGGTAACTAGCTAAACAACAAGTAAAGCTGTCTGTCCATTAAAAAACTGTAAATCTCTGGGTTATTTTTCTTCATCTAATATGATCAACTTTTACTAAAATCAGTTATGTGGTTGTATTATCAAGCTTACTGCCCTATATCGCTATGCTGTTGAGCACACTGAGAAAGAGCTGTTCTGTTCTTTAGGGCCCCGCCTCTCTGACGACTTCCAAATGCTTGTCCAATCAGACGACAGCGGGCTTTTAAGGCAAGGGGCCTTAAAGGAGAAGTTCATTTTTTGCACATTAAGCCTTATAATAAGGATATTTCCGATCATATACGATGTTCTACTGCATTGTTATGACGGACGGTACATTTACGAGAGCTGGAGCTCCTCGCTGACGTCACCACTAGCTGAAAACAACAGGTGAAGGGGCATTTTAAGTGCTTCGACAATCCGTCAAAAAAAAGTTGTTTTAAAAGACAAGACAATTGTCGAATGTTAGGTGGCGTCCTCTAATATGCCGACACTAACAGCAGCAACAGTCATAATAATGCTGTACAACACTGTATATGATTGTAAATATCCTTATTATATGGCTATAACTGAACTTCTCCTTTAAAGAGACAGCACCTTTCAACTCTCAACTCTGTGAATCATGCATACAACGATCCAGTTTAACAAATACAGAGCTGAAAAAGGGCATAATATGTGAAATTTAAGAAGATTCATAACATGGATTTAAAATTAATCTGGGCTTCAGTGCTTTTGGGAACAAGCGTCTGTTTGGAGGTGAGAAACACTTGAATTGGATTTTAATCCCTCGCTCTCAAGCTTTCGTTTTTTGTATTCTTTTGCGCTAGTGCCTAAAAACAAGCACGACACCATGAACCTTGAGGAGTGACTATGCTCCATTATTCCCAATGCAAATGATTACTGCGCCCCCCTCCTCTATGTGATGAGAAAATAATTAGTATAAACACTTTAAACGGCTGAAAGACAGACAGGATGCTGAAAAAGCTTTTAAGAAAAAGTTAAAGTTTTCAAAACACTCTCACTCTAAAGTTTTTAGTCTTACCAAACTAATTTAGTGAGCTGAAATGAATGGGAACCAATGGCTACCTTGAGGGTTACAATAGCCTCCCACTCTTTTCCTTTTGCATCATTTTGTTGAAGTTTTTATTTCAAGTTTTACTTCAATATTCTCAGTCTTTCCTGCTCAAGTGTGTATGTTAGCTGTCCAAGTGAAAGGAGACGCACTGCTTTATTTGAATCTTTACATGAAAAAAAAAAAAAAAACTGTCTCCCTGGGAATTTGATTTAATCCAAAGAAGGTATTTTCTATAACTGCATTATAAATATAAGAGTAACAACAGAATTGTATTTGATTTTCCATGTTTGAACCTTGCACCTCTGAGAACTTGACAGTCTTGAAATACACAACCAAACGCACACACACTACCTTGTACCTTTAGTGACTTCAAACCAGCGCTCATGCAGACACAGACGTACACGCATTGAACTTAATTTCTAATCAATTTCTGCATTTTTCTTCAAGTGGTCTCTTCAGGTAAAAGGCTGAATTGGCCGATCAAGGATTTCTGCTAAGTACTGTACTCTGCTGAGAAGAGGAGAGGGGGTGGATGTGGTGGAAGACAACTTCTCTCTCTACCTCTCGTCTCTCCCTGTCTTTCTCCCTTTCTTCGTCACCTTTGCCCGCACACACTCACACACCCACGCAATGGCACACACACACACACACATACATAAAGCTCCTCCAGGAGGCAATCAAGCTCTCATGGAAAGGTTGGAGTAGTTCATACGAACGCCATACTCTGAGTGCTTACTTGAGTCATGAGGTCATGTCTTCGCCTCCTCCCTCCTCTCGCCCCTAATCATCCACCATTACCCTATTTGTGTGCGTGTGTGTGCGCATAACACACATAAGTGTGTGTTTTCTTGCAAACCAAATCAATACATTCATGCTGTTTTGTGTTTGTACGTATGCATGCATATTCCCATAAATAATGCACGTTTGCATATGAATGCTGCAGGTGCGCGCGCGTGTGTGTATGTGTGTGTGTGTGTGAGTGTGTGTGTGTGTGTGTGTGTGTGTGTGAGTGTCAGAGGAGCATCCTTAGAAAACCACCAGGGGCACGGAGGTGACGGAGGAAATGAGAGGAGAGAGAGAGGGAGAGATTAAGGAGGTGACGGGTGAGATGGTTGATGGGAAGGAAGGGAGCGGGAGCGAGGAGATGAGCAAGGGCAGGAGGAGACCAGGGGTGAGAAAGGGGCGTGAAGGAGGGATGAGGAGAGGGAGGAAGAGAGAGCTCTTGAGAGGAAGAGGGTGGTAATTACTTAAGTTCCGTCTCTGTCTGTCTCTCTGCACTTTGGATGAGTTTCCTGAGTTGGAGATTGTGAAATGGGTCGCAATGCAGTGGTGAAGAAACACAATCAGATTTCGTAACAGGACCTACTAATTAGCCTTATTAATAATTTATATATCATCATCTAATGTAGTCAGACTGCCTCTCGCTATTGTATAACGTGCAATCAACAAGTTCTGAAACTGTTCCTGTTGTGCACAAATGTTGTGAAGTGAAAGTAAGTGAAAGTGAAAGCAGCGATGTTTGTGAGTAAATATCCCGAGTTTCATGCTTCATCACACCAAGAAGCGTCGCCAGCAAATCCATTGTTTTCCTCTGGTACAGCGCACCTGTCGGGCGCTTCTCTCTTGCTCCTGCATGTTTTTCTGGTGGTTTTTGGCCGTGCATTAAAGTTAGATTATTTTCAGCTTTTCAGCTCATGGTGAGGAGTCGCACCGCATGTCAGTGTCACTTTAGACCAAAGTAGCCAATTGAATTAAGTAGGAGGAGGGCTTTACTACTCACCACGTTCTTCCTGTTTTGTTGCTGGGGGAACAGTAGCGGAAACAATAGCATATTGACAAACACAGACGAGAAGTTAAAATTACCTGTATTTTCATACAGATGCGCTTTCAAGGCGTTTTTAGAGCAGCCACACTTGGAGCGATGCTTCTTGGCGTGACCGCTCCTTTACATTGCCGCTACAGTTCGTGTGCTTTCGCTAGTAGAGGCAGCATTGTGTCAGAGTCTGTGAGGATGTTGGTCAACAGGCTCAGAATGAGCCAAACTTCATATTGTGGATCATCACTGGTAACAAGAGTTGTGTCAACAGATAAGACCAAGAGACCAAACAGCTATCTTAACAGTGGAGGAGCCTGCAGCCTGTGAGACAAAAGGTTGGGAACACTACCGAGATCATGCTGGTGGTTTTCTCTAATATTTGCAGTTATGTGCATCATGAATTTGTCCTCCAGGGTCAAACTGTTAATACCCAAAACTACAGGGACGTTTTGAGTTGTTTAAGGGAGGATATTTGGCACAAATGACCAGAACAAAATGAAGTTTTGTCTCTGAGTCACAGCCATAAACCTTAAGCATTGTAAGTACAACAAGATGCTGACTTACTTACAAAAGGTGTAGCTTACATGGACAGTTTCCAAAGTTTTTGACTGCATCTCCTGCTGTCCTTGCAGCTTAGTCGGGTAGATGGCAGCTCAGGAAAGCTAGTGGGGTCCAACTGCTTTACCATTTTTCACTTGTTTTTTTCCAAGTTTTATGCAAGTGCGAACAGCGGCTTTGCTGTTTTGCTGATCATAAGATCTTTTTTCTCTTGTCAATCTGATCCTGTGCATTTTTCACCTGTACAACTAGCAAAATACACAGAAAACTGATTTATTTTTGATAATCAACTAATCTGTTAAGTTAGTTTTTCTGCTTGGAATGAAATATATGTTGTTCAGAAGGAAGAATTTGGAGACACAACCTACATTTTCTGACAATTCAATTATCTGACTTAACACTCAACTTCAAAATAATCCATAAACATGATCATAATATAAAAATTATCAGTTGCAATCAAACTCTTCACAAACAAAGGGCCAAAATCCAGATCGTACAGCCATTCAATGCTGCCGCTGACAGTAATGATGTATGTGCTAACCTATGGCCATGCCCTTGTCAAAACACTACCACTGTACCAGCTGATGGATGGAAGAATAGATGATGGAGACAAAAGAAAGGATGGGTGGGTAGAGGACGAGAGGAAGGAGTGATGGATGGAGGTGGTGTTGAAAGCAGAGATGGAGTAATTGATGGAAAGGGACAGAGATGAGAAGCAGACAGCAGGAGTTGTGGCAACGACAATGCAGAGACGATGGGTGTGTGTGTGTGCGTGTGTGTGCGCTGTGGTTTGCAGCTTTCATCAAAGGACACTTGTTCCCTGACAGTGCAACTGACATTTGTGTTTTGTGTTAGAGAGAGAAAGTGTGTATGTTTGGGTGTGAAAGGGTCAAGAAGGTGTTGAACTCGACTCGTCTTTTTTAATGATAAATCGCTCTCTAAATCACAGCAGGAGGAACAAAAGCCCCTCTCATCTGTCTCCTCTCCCTCTATCCTCTCTGTCTTTCTCTCGCTGCTCCTCTTTCTCCTTTACGCTGCAGGATCCTGTTCTTTGACAAAGGGCTAAAAAATGAAGTCAAGAGGTGGCAAAGCTTCTAACTGGAGGAGCATCTTTCAGGAAGGCAGAGGTGGCTGACGAGTCAGAAAACCAGGGTTTGCAATTCTCTTCATTGCAGCTTCACACACCGAAAACTGAGTGTGAATAAAAATGAAATCAGTGTTGTAAAAGGAAGTGTAAAATACCGTATACGTGCCTTTTGTGTTTTTGCATTGTCCATATTTTAATATTGTGCTGCACGTAGAGTGAAATAGCATTTGAACTCCCAAGATTCACTGAGTATGTGCTTTATTTCTAATTATACATAAAATATGATTCACAATCTGGGTTAATTTTCAGTAGTTTTTGAGGGAAACATACAGAAACATTAAGGCTCTTTTCTTAATATTACTATATGCAAACACAACTACTATATATGTTGTAGAAATCTTATCAAACGGCCATCTGTGGTCTAGTTGGTGTCATTTCTGGGGTCCTTGATGTGAACACATCTGAGAACACCCAACTTTAGGTTGTTAGCATGCTAACACTGGCTAATTAGCGCTAAAATTAAAGTAGCCTACAGCTGAACCAAAAGGAAATGTTGTTAGAGTTGCAAGTAATTGATCACAAAGCAAATTATTGGACAAACTAGACGTGCTAGATGGAAAGACTTGGGATCACCACAGTTATTACAGTTATCAAAATGAGTCAATTTGGACTCAGCAGCTACAAATTAGCACCAAAAAGCATGAAGTTAATGTGTTTTATAGTCATGGACTACTAAGTATTGTTTTTACTAAGATTGGGAAAAAAAGCTGTTTGGTTTGCAACAAACGTGTGAATGTATTTAAAGACTTCAGCTTCAACACTGAGACAAAACTTGCAGAAAAATTCAGAAATCAACAGCCGAAGAATTGCAAGCTAAGTGCAAAATATGTTTTCTATGATTTAATCGAGTGATAAAATTATATGCTTACAGCATGACCACGTTTGTTTGGCCCCAAGCACCAGGAAGAATAGAAATTAAATGCAGAAGAGGAAAGAGGAGACGCAAGAAGATCATTACAGTTCTAATGATTAATTCTCTGGGGATCGTGAATATCTACGCAAAGGTTTGTGCAAATCCAACAAGTAGCTGCTCAGGTATGTGTGTCTCGTCCAAAGTAGTGGACAGTCAGACCAATACTGCCATTACTGGAGCCACACCACATGCTTAAAAATGTGTCCAAGAGTCCAAAGTGACTCTTTAAATTCAAATTTTAAATCAGTGAATGAACTAATTGTTTCAGCACTAGATTAAAACGTGTTGATGTTTCCAACACAGCTGCTTTATTGATTCAACCAAGCAAACTTCTTGAGGCAAGTGTGCTTATCCCCACTTCATTCCTTTTCCATGAGTCCTCCGTGTCACGTCCCTGGTGACCATCTCCAAACAATCATCCAGCCTGAGCAAGCATCTCCAAGACACACGCTACATCCTGAGAGCTCCCTCTGCCTTCCTGTCTCTCCTAACATGTTTGTTCCCCCTGTTCTTCTTCCTCCCTCGGGTGCATTATCTTCATTAACTCTCGCTCTCAGTCTGCCCATCACTGTTACATCCTCAGCGGCCTCCCAAGAGTAATTCATTTCACTGTGTGTGCTCGTGATCGCTCTGCAGGGACATTCTTTGCAGCGTCAAGAGTGTCACCTTTTAAGAAGAACGGCAATCAAACAATGTTTTCCTCTTCTTCCACCCTCATCCCTCTCTTCTCGTCTTTGTGGAGGATTAACCATTTGTTTGTTCTTCTCGTCCTCTGTGACGCTTGTTGTTCCCTTGTCTTTCATGTCCTTCTTTTCCCGTCTTATCATCTTTTCTGAACCGTTGGCATTCAGAGTTATCAGGTCCTTTACAGTGTTTACTGTAGCTTGTTTGTAAAGGAAACATGGTTGGCATGACAAATGTCACATGAAACGTGGTGCAATTTTGAAATGCATCAGACAGAAAGACATAGGCAGCTTTTGTATGGTTTTAAATAACGTAATGCAAAATAAAATGGTGTAGAATTTGAGATGTTTTACCATATTATAGTACTTTGAATGTAACACCTGAATTAGATTGTTAAAATTTGTGTTTTTTATGTTTATTTTCACACATGCTTCAATTTTGTTCTGAAAACTAGTCTTATTTTGAAATATTTGCTTCTGTTAACAGCCTTTAAGAAGATTAAAATGTGAAACTATGGAAAATTTATACATATAAAGCTAGGAAACATGGTTTAAATTTCAAAATGTGGCTCTAAAAGAAATTATAACTGTATTTTATGGTTGTCTGTCCTACTTGAAACCACAAAAGCAACAGAAAAGATGGAAGAGGGTAATTTATGATTGACAGAGCAAATGAACAGGATCTCCAGTCCCCTCTGGCTCATTACCGAGTGCTTTTAAAACAATACCACTTCCAGGATTTTTCATCCAATGCGCCATAAAAACAATAAGAAAGGAAACTCTCCTTCTATTTCTATTCGACTTTCCAAGTCACTTGGAAGGCATTATTCCCCCGATCTCCCATTCCCATCGAGAATCACATTGTTCCAGCAAGTATAAATAGAAATCAAGAAAAAGTTGGAGACACAAACTTTTTTTTTTCCCCCTCTTTAAAGCGGATCCACTTTATAAAACCATCTTCGTCCGTGGAGTCCAAAACGATGAGCCGGGGAATAAACTTCCACTAATGCTCTTCCATGTTTCTCCTTCAAACGGGCCTTCAGTCGCAGTAAAAAGGACTTCTGTCTTGGCTGCCATTATGCCGTATAGACAGACAGTATGGCACTAGAAAGAGACGTGTCAGAAACCATATGCTCGCTTGAACACAATGGCTCCCGCGACTATCCTCAAGACGACACAGGCAGACACACACAAACACACACTCAGGTGAAGGTACCTTTTCTCATCACTTATTAAATAAAAAATTAAAATCTCTCTCCTTTAGAAGTTAAAAATCTGCTCCTCCAGGCGTGTGCCTTATAGATTTTATTCTTTCTCTCATTTGTTTTACATTTTTTGGCTCTTTCTTTACTTTTCTTCGCCTGTTTGTCTCGCTCTCTTCTCTGTTTCTGTGCCATGCAGTGAAAACAGGACGCGTGTAAGAGACCAGGAGGCTCCTCGCCGTCCCTCTGTGCCCAAGTGTATGTGTGTGTTTCTCTTTATACGTGTGTGTGTGTGCATGTCAGCAAGATAGATGGACGCAGCTGTCAGCTTAACACTTCCTGTCGCCCCTCCGTCGACCTCGCGCTAACCTGGAAGTATTTCTCAACACCGTGGCTGAAGTCTTCCTGCTTGGAGGTGCTCCAGGGATAAGCAGCTTGCCTGTCTCACACACACACACACATACACACACGGATTCAAGGATGTACGGAAAAAGGAAAACATGTCAAACACAATCAGACATTTTTCTTGCTTGTGTTTCACCTGTTTTCATCAGCGCACAACCTTAACTCTCGCTTGACCTCCTGACCCTGCCCTCGCTCTGAAAACCACATGCCTTCTCAGCTCCATATCCTCTTGATGCTGCAGGAAATCGCTCACACACACTTGCAGGGATCAAATCCATCAAACGCCACTTTTTCAACTGGAGTGGCTGTTATTCCACATCCAAAACATTGACATGAAAACCCTCTCTTCCTCCTCTCCTTTGAGCAAATGAATAAAAGAGCAACAATAAATGAGTAACTAGTTTTATGAATAAAAACAAAAGGTGACGTGACCAATATGAATGGCCCTCCGGATACAACGCTGAAGCGCTCGCTGCATGCTTACAGGAGTGGGTTTTTATGCGTCTTGGTGTTAATGCATGTGGCAGTGTGTGTGTGAGCGCCTGGGGGGGGCGGGGTGGAGTTCAGAGCTCCACTCGAGAGGCCTTGTTGGGCGTCGAGGCCTGGGGCTCGCCTGAAGGCATGGCCCGTCTGGAGGAGCCCTTGGCTGGGCAGCGGCTGAATAAAAGATGGGAGGGAAGTGTCAGTCTGGAAGGCCAGGAGCTCAGGGAGGCCCCACGCCTCGACGCTGAAGACAAGCAGATGCTAACTGAGACAGGAAGGAAGGAAGAATTTCTGTTCACTTTATGATTTCACTTCAAGACGACCTCAGTAAGCCTCAATTGTAAAGCCATGTTCACTTTGTTTGAAGACTGAACATGACTGAACTCTTCTGATTTAAACCTCCATTTATTGACAGTAGTAGAAGTGCGCAGATCCTTACAATGAGAGACAGTAAATTTGAACCAAGACGTCTTTCTGACCATACATTTCCTGTGTCAGTGTCACATGGTTTTTCGCCACGACCTCGCCCCTTTAGCAGACTGGAAACAGTCTTAAGTCCATTAACTATTAAAGGAGAAACAAACGTGATCACAGATTATGACCAATTCTTTCGCCACATCGTCACCAAGATACATATTTGAGCCATTTTTTCACAAGGCACATATCTTCTAAACACTCTGACACAAAAATGGCATATTTCAGACACACAAATCAGAGGAAATTAACTTTGTTCGAGATCTGTCTCTCTTTCTCAGCAACACACTCTCACAAGATTTGGGAACTGGTGCGTCCCGCCTTGCTTTGCAACGGACAGAAACAGACATTTAAATGGTCTTATAGATGAAATGATGAAAAGTAAATATCATGCAACCCAAAATCCATCTGCTTTTATTCATTCACACAACTTCAATCACATTTCTAGACTTCTGGAGGGATGGTGGCCCCTAACTGTTCCTACCGGAGACGTGACTCCGCCCACTTAGGAGACAAGAAGTGTATATAGCGTTTCACACCACTGGCACAGCGTACAGTGGAGGATTTTGTGTTATACTGACTATCTTTGTTATCATAAAGTAGCAATACATCAAGTCAAAATTTAAAAAAATCAAAACAAATCAATTTAAATCCACTCCAATACAACTAATTAATCAAATCCCACGTCATATACAACAGAGTGCATTCCTTTTAAAATGTAAAATTAGTCAAAATATGTAAAGAAAATGTGAGTGCATTTCATGCTGAAGTTTGTTAGTACAGATCTACTACAGATCTACTTCATTACCTTATGTATCTCAGGGTAATCGATCTTAATGCGTTTTATGTTACGGGATGATTAAGTTTTGAATCTTAAAAGCAACTTGTAGTTCTTGCTGTCAAACAGGGAAGCGAAAGTAAAGTGTTTCGCACTGAACTGTAACAGATAAACAGTGGGAAGAGCAGAAACAAACGAACAAAAATACTCAACTAAGAATCCAGGATAAAGTAAATATACCGAGTAAATGCAAGTTTGTCTTTTACAAATTCAGCTGAAATGTTTGTTTT